>JAVQJG010294743.1:0-25923 GCA_036024015.1 Craterocephalus amniculus | reverse complement strand
TAGATAGATAGATAGATAGATAGATAGATAGATAGATAGATAGATAGATAGATAGATAGATAGATAGATAGATAGATACATTGATTGATTGATTAATTGATTGATTGATTGGGTTTGGGGTTAGTACTTAAGCATAACCAGAGTAATTCAAAAATTAGTAAAGACAAAGGTGGATAGAGGATGACTGATGACTCAAGCTTCATGTATAGGAAAAGGTAAAGACTTTTCAGGTGAGCAACAGGTTCTGTTTGGTACCTTCACAGTCAGGGTCACAGTATCGCCAACAACTTCTCTGTCAATGGCTGACTGTACAGATATGATGCCGCTTTCTTCCGAGATTGAAAACAAGCCATCTTCAGTGGACGCTGTAAAACAGTAAAAAGTTATTTACACACTTTCAAAGAAACATCAAGTGGTTCTGATTTATTCTGGTGTAACTCACCTTCAATGCTGTAGATAATTTTATCTAGGATGCCGGTGTCCGGGTCTATGGCAGTCACTTGGAACACAGATTTACCCTGACATAAACCAGAAGGGTCTTAGAATCTGCTGCATCCAAATGAACCACATGTCCTATGTGACAGTGCACTTATGATGGGCATCCATCTTTTTAAATACTTGACTGACAACACCAACGCATTTATTGTGCTGAAACTGAAAATCTCACTTCAGTTGCACTGAATCAGGTCTACAACACAGTAAAACTCACTGACACTTACCACAGGGGAGTTTTCTTCAACATTTCCCACAAAGGAGGAGCCAGTGAACTGTGGGTCAAGGTCTGGGACATCCTTTACCGTGATAAAGGAGAAAACTGTGGCTGAGTTGTAAACCATTTCATTAAAAGCACAATTCCCTCCACCGTCCTGTAATGAGATGCACAAAGTTATTTAGGATTTTAATGCACTTTGTTTCCGTTTGGGTTGGCTGTGTGTCTGCAGTCATGCTAAAAGAAACAGAAGTCTACTGTTTGTGTTTGATATTAACAGCAGAAAAGAATAAGGGAGAAACTGCCTGGTCATTTTTCATTAAAACGTAGGTGCAAGTCACTAAATTCAAGTACAACTCTGGATCAATGATTTAATTGTAATTCATTCATCATAACTAAGATATGGCTTTGGCCTTGGTGGAGAACATACACTGCTCTCTGAAAGCATGTTATTGTTTTATTATTGAGACTAAAGCTAATTATCATGAACTGACTGTTTTGAAAATGAACATTAAGCTGCAAATATTGTTGTGTATGTTTTAGTCAATCACAATGTATCATTTGTACACAGGAAAATTAGGGAGTCTGCATATAGTACTATGAAAAAATTAAACTGTATTTCTACAAGTAATACATTAGTTATTTAAGAAAATGATTACATTTTGACAATGACACTGACATTACATACATTGCATTCTCTTTTGTTTCAGCTGACATGGATGTTATATTGGGGCTTTTTAGATGCTTTAAATGTGCCTTCAGTCACTCTGTTTTGTTTTTGTTTTGTTTGTTTGTTTTGTTTTTTGTTGTTGTTTTGTTTGTTTTCTTTTTTGGGCAGTATACAAAAGTAAAAATATAATAGTCAAATATTTGTCATAAAATAAGTTTTTCTCAAGATATGATAGAAAATTTTGTTAAACTTTCCAAGATGAAACTTACAATTAACCATTTCTAAAAGCTTTTTCCTCATTTATATATTTATTCATTAGTTTGTTCCTTCATATATGTAGCCTATCTGTTATATCTGATTTAAAACACTTTGCACTGTGTGTGAGAAGCTATTTTTATATGGTCTGACATCACCCTAGGACATCACTTTTTGTTTAACATTTGATGATGGATCTGACTCAACATTTGGCTGCTCAGTTCTGATTCATCCAAGTTGAGAATTGAGAGTTAAAGAGTTGAGCCAATGAAAAGAAATTGACCTTGATTTGATTATGTGAAATTCAACTTAAAGAACATCAGCGAACTAAAGCCTCACAAGACGTTTTGAAGCATATGTTTGCAAAATATCATGCGTTCCTTCACATTATTGATAAGATGATAATTATGTAGTATGTAATGTGTAGGGCAGTATACTTACAGTTGCATTAATCTTCAGTCGATAGAAGGAGCTCAGTGAGTTATAATTCAAGCCTTTTTGTAATACCAAATGGCCAGTTGTTGGTACAATGCTAAATGGATTCTCGACATTGCTGGGGGATACCTGGAGGGGGGGGGGTGTCAATGAGATTTTGCAATACATTAAACATCAAAAAACATCATAATAATTTGTCATTAATAAATGTGGTTCATAGTTGGATCTCACCTCATCAATGTTGTATCTAACAACACCAGCAAGAGAAGTGTCATAATCAATGGCTTGCACTCTGAGCAGTGTTGTACCTACAGCTTCATTCTAAAAGAAAAGAAGGGCAAAGAACACAAAACAAATGTCTCAGAGTTGAGAAATAGTTGAGCCGATCTTACAGGGATTTAGAGAGCAGGCCTGGACTGGCATTAAAAGTTAACAACATGGAATCATGGAGATGAAAAGTGTTTTACTGGCTGAAATGATTAATTTGTCATGTTCCACTCACTTCTGGGATCTCAATGTTATAAGAAGCTTGTTGAAATAGCGGGCTGTTGTCATTGGCATCATCTAATATTACGGTTACAGATTGAGATACCTGAAAGATAAGACACCTCATATGAATAACATAAAAACATAAAGAATTAATGACAAAAACATTTAATATGGATTAAACACGTAGCACCACCTTTAGGGTCACTTACCACATTCAAACCATCACTGACAGTAACTCCAAGACTCAGCACATCCTGGTTCTAGAATTCATAAATTCATTCAACATTTTTAATTTTCCATCAAAGTGAAATTTGTTAACAGGTAAATACTTTTTGGATTACTGTACCTCTCTGTCTAGAGTATTTCTCACTGTTACGCGCCCAGTGCTACTCTCTACTGTGAATAATGTAGCATATTGCCCATTCAGGGTAAAAGTCAGAGGGTCATTGTCTGGATCTGATGCCTCAATTTGAAATGCAAAGCCACCTGTGTAAATGATGCAGACACAGCATATAAGAACATGCACCGAATGGGGAAAAAAGAGTTTAAAAATATAAATGTTTGACATATAAATACCTATTGGGATGTCTTCACACACATTGTAAACAGAAGTGCCAATTGTGGGACTGCTATTAGCTACAAAAACAAAAAGCATATTAATATTAGAGAGCAATTAAAAGGGAAAAAAATGAGGAAAAACCGTCAAAACTAAATACACACCTTTTGTTAAGCTGACAAGGCACAGTAGTAGAAAAACTCCTGTAAAGCCACCCATGTCTGCAAATGCAAGGACAGAGATATGACTTATTGATCAACTGGCCAAATGTACAGCGTTTATTTCTAATCAGTTCACATCATTAACCAAAGCGAGCAGATAAAACTCTACCACCACAGATAGTAGAACCTGCCTTTCAGACAAGAACAACCGTGCGAGGAGCCATGGGCTTCATTTTCAAAAAGCTAAAACATCATTTCAGACACAATACCTTGTGCTCTAATCATAGAATAAATGGTACATTAGGAAAATAAAGTCAGATTAAGAACTTTTCTGCCTCCTGGCTTGTTCTCGCTGCAATGGCAACACTGCTGAACTGGAAAACTTGACCCATTATAAATGTTCATTATTGCCCCACCCAGGAGGTTCAAAAGGTCTCATTTCTGTACACCAAGATAATTTAATGCAATCAAGAGTCATGATACAAACATACTCATAGTGTCATTATAGAATATGACACTATGAGACATATCTGCGCATAAAATAAGGCAACAGAAGTCAATTAGGCATTTTTTTGGCTAACATAAATTTGTTTATATGTTAGTCCATGTGATAATTACTCCATAGCCTTCATTAGATTTCTTATTCCAGAAAAAAAAAATTTAATTAGAATCTCACATTAGTTTCAGGGCCATTTTGATACTACATTCACCTGAATTCAGGGCAAATTTAACATCTCATCAAGGAACAACTAGAATTTAACTTTAGTGAAGCATGTTATTTTCCCTCTTCCCATAAAATTTCCTTGTGGTGATGAACACAATTTTCCTGGGCAAAAAGAAACAGTTAAAAAAACGTCAATGTTATGAGTGTGGTGTCATTTTAAAGCCCTAAATGTGCTTTGGAAGTTCAGAGAATGCAGGAGGACAGAGATATTCAGGTTTAAAAAAGTCCTCCACAGAGAAAAAATCTGAACTAGTCACCAAGATACATTTATTTAGGAAAATATCATGTCAAATGAAAATGAGAATATAGCATGGTTTAGTGTAGTTGTGTTCTTGTAATAGTAAAAAAAATGTATCTGCCAGTAGATGACAGGTGTGTTGGGGCATTTCAGTTTCAGCTGTTGCCTTAAAATGTTTTCTTTCAACTAAAAGACACTAAAGAGTTGACAGGTAATTTATTTTCACTATGTAAATTAAACTTAAATCTGGATTTCACAAGCCAAACTTAACAAACACCCTTAATGTACAGGTTACAAAATGCAGGTGCAGGTAACAAAGCTAATGTTAGCACTTTGGCTTAAAACTTGGCATTTGCTAATGGCTCTCTGACCGTATAAGTCTGCTTGCCCGCCTGGCAACCTGTGTTTATCTGATCTACAGCTCCACCCTTTTCTAGCCTCAGAAACCAAGATGGAGGCGATCAAAATTGCCAACATCAAGGCTTCAGAGTGCAAGTCCACAAATCATTGAGTGACCTCACAATGACTATGATGACTTATACAGTCAGCAGCAGTCCTGATTTATGGGCTGAAATTTTATAGCTACTTGCTCGTTTGAACGCACCCAACACAGGGCAGCGGGTGGTGAAAACACCTGGGGTTTCGTCCACACAGAAAGCGGAACAACTCTGAGCCTCTCTTAAACGAGAAGCACCAAAGATAAAGAATTTTCCACACCAAAAAGTGTAATTATACCAAAACTGGAAAAATATATTACCCTAACACATGTTGGCAAAAATTTCAACACAGATATCAATACAACCAAAGAAACAGAAACAAAAGAAACAGAAACCCTTTATCGGATCTTTTTCCAACCATTTCAATACAGTTATGGTAGTACTTGAAAAAAACAAAAAATGAAAATTGAAAATGTATTCCAAAGAAATAAAATTAATCTTCAAAAAATTCAAGATTTAAAGCAATTAAAAAGAATAATTATTGAAATTAATATCAAACTATTGTTTTTAAAGCAGCTATACATGATTTATGGAGACATGTTTGATTTTTCCCCAGAAATTATCCGTTTTCTTTAACAAAGAAAACAAGCGTAGTTATGACCATCTTATCAAGTCATGCCGCATAAGATATACTGCATCATCTTGAATAGAAGAATAAATTTGCTTCTCAAATGTAAAACCAAACTTAATTATGTGGTAGCCTAATTTATAGCAGTGCACTGACACTATAAATGTAAACGGGATTCAAACTGCGGCGGTGTGACTTACCTGGCAGACGGCTTCTCTCTACTGACGTCTGGATGAGACCTTTGCTTCTTGTTTCTCCTAGTGATTATCAAGGCAGAGTCGTAAACATAAATGATTAACGCGCAAAGAAATGTCCATCCAGTATCTCAACACTTAACCTCCTCCCTGTGTCCAACAACATTACATAAAACCAAAGCAGTTTCTGAACTGAAAAAGTTCAAATGAAACCCATCATATGTCCTCTAAATGGCCTTTTAAGCTCAAGTCATTATGAGAAACATCATAAACAAAGGGAATTCCTCACTGCCTCATCAACAGGCCAGCCCTGCTTCCAGAAATTTGAGGCCATCCTGGGCCACCAGTGCCCATACCAGAAACACTAGAGGCATCTGAAATACCCTTTTGTCTGAATGGGTGCCTTTGTCGTCATGGCAACAACAGTACACCGCTTGCTTGCTTCCATTGAGTAAACTCAATGTGACCAGAGGACTTTTTCTAGAAACGTGTCTCATCCGAACCAATCAGTGGGTCGACTTCTTGTTCAGAAACCACTCATCCACACTATAATGAGCCCCTCCTCCCTCTTTGGCCTCCCCCCCACCAATTAAGGGTCATCACACAAAGGATTATGTTCTGTTGTATCAATTAGCTTGATTCATAATCGGACATTTTCCCTAAAACAAAAGCGCAGTGGACCTTTTCGCTGAGGAATCAGGGGGTTCAAACAGGAATATGTATGAAAAAAAATATTAAAAACTATGCTGCCACTTGAAAATATTTCTAGTAACACACTTACACTGTGGAGATAAACAAGATTTGGTCACACATGTCATACGCTGATAATGCAAACAAGCTCATGTATTGTATGTTCATCATAACACATGATTGCTCTCTGTTAGGCTGCTTTGTTCATAAACCAACCTCATCTGAAGACTGATGCTAAAGGAAAAGTTAACTGCATGAACTGTGTATTTTGTGAAGAATTTTTCTCTAAGTAGCCAATCACATGACAATAACATGACAATCTAACTGGATTTTATAAGATACTTAAAAAATTAGTAGGAGGTGAAAAGTACAGCTCAGTCTGCTCAATGAAGTCCATGTATTCATCAAATTTCAGGCTAATCCAACAAATTTTTCAGGGCATTTCACTCAAAGCCACAAACAGTCATTGTGTAACAGAGAAAGATGAATGAAACTGATGGCTAACCACACAAAATATCATTGTAGCATTTAAACAAAGATGTTTTTCTTTTATAGAATTGGAAGATGAGGTTTTTCTAAGTTATGCTTGTAGCCCTTTTAAAAACTGAGCCAACAGAATCTCTGAAGAATATTAGGATAGTCACATTCAACCTTTCAATTTTACTAATGGGTGATGCCCCAGAAACTGGCTCTACCAGCCTTATCCAATTAGACTTTGGTTTATGGCTTACAGTACTGGAGGCAACGCTCCCCTGAGCCAGCAACACAAACATATCAGTGGGAGGGAACATAATAAAAAAATCTTCATAAGCAATTCCAGTAAACAGAAACATAATCACATACATATATTTGATTGGGTGAATGAAGTAAGGGTCAATTAAGGAGCTGAACTTCCACATAGACACGATGTAAGATGATAAGATTAATGGTGCACATTTTAGGTCATGAAATATTTAAAATTATTATGTAATGGAAATAAGAGGAAATTTTATACAAAGATAATTTGGCTAAACGTTGATAGTTACTTTGCTGGTGTGTGATTGAAAAAATAACACCATTTTTGACTACTGTCACTTTGGGAGATCTTTGGTAGACATGTTTATAACAACAGGCCTGTTATATCTAGATTTTATTATAACAAATTTTGCCCTTGTTTTCCTTTAGCCCAACCCATTTTCCATTCTTCCAGCACACTGATACAAATTACTTCCTTAAAGAAGAACATTAACAACATCATTTAACTGTGACTGATTCACTTCTTTCGGACAGTTACATTTTACTGAAGATGTTTTTTTTTCTTAATCATATTTCTTCCAAAATGTGTTAACCCTTTGGTATCAGACATAAATACATAAATATGTATTTTACTCAGAATCTTTTCCAAGTGCCTACTTATTATACACATATACAAATTAAGTTTCTTGATATTTGAATCATATACTATTCCAGGCCTCTTGTACAAGGTGATCTGAGTAGACATAGTTATAATGGCATTTTTAAAGGATAGTGCTCTTGGAGTTTTTTTCTCTATCTGTACCAGTTAAATATCTGGTCCACAAGAAATCTTTTACACATAAAAACAAAATTTCTGGAGAAGATTAAAGCAGATTTTTTAAGGGGTTATTCAAATTCCCAAAACTATTAATGAGCCTATGGGTGACTTGAATCCTATTACTCATGAAAGCAAACTGTGTTTTTAGGACGCTAGTTTGTTTATTAACGTCTTCATCAACGTTAACAACTACCAAAGTCTGTGTGGGAGAGGAAATATTCATTTTCTTCCATTTTTTAAAGGGTAGATCTGATATGTCATATGGCAGCATATGAACAGGGTTCGAATCCCACGCCTTCCGCCATCTGTTGTTGTGTACTTGGGAAAAACACTTAACCCTCCTTGCCTCCTGTGAGATATTTATACTGATATGGTTTATTATGGTCCTACATCTCCATGTCTAAAAACCTCCTTCTCTGAATCCAGATAGTTTGGAAACAACTTTATAGCACTTCCTGGATTAAAGGGCAGCAAAATAGCTGACAATCATTGCCATACTTTTTATTGGCACTTGTCATGCCAGAGTATTTCAGCCAAGCAAACTGCCTAAACTTTACTTTGCTTATCTAATTCCTTGAAAAGGTTGCCTATTTGATTTTAACTTACTTATCTGGTATACTATGACACTGTTATATTCAATGTTGTTTTCCATCTTTGTGAAGGATCAGATCACTTTGTATCATGTCGTAAATAAATAAATTCTAAAATCATAAATCTTTGGCAAAGAAAAGGTGTACACTTGAACTTTTACGGAAGCCATAGTAAATAAATCCCTCTGATAGCTCTTTGTTTAAAGAGTAAGACCATATTATCTTCTCAGTCTGCAGTGACACATTTTATTATTTTCCATGTAGCCTACTCTGATTGATTTAAAATTTAAAAAGAAATCTCTACAGCAGTGACAGTGATATTAGCGAGTTTCGAGTTTTTTTTTCTTTGAATTTTCTTAATTTCATGTAAAAACATGTTTTATAAATCAGTAAGAGAGTTGACTAATAATGCACTGCAGGTAGAGAAATATTTTGATTTAATACATCAAAGTTTTTGACAAATTTGCTTTATTTGTAACATAAGAATATTCATACAGTTCTTTAAGATATCTGAGCATTTTCTCCATATCTGATGAGGATAAACAGATGGCAAACCATAAACTTTCTGTTCACACTTTTTCTGTCCATTACGGTAAAAATGGCGCGCGGCGTGTGCTCCGTGCTCTCGCAGTACGCAGAAATGGGGGTGTAACAAGGAACCGCAGGAGCCTAAAACTTCCGCAGGGCTGGATTGTTGCTTCCGAAGCGAAAATGTGGCTTTAACGGAAATATTCCAGGGCTTCTCCAAGCCGGAATTTGGCACGATATATCACCAGGAAATGCTGATAATGTGAGGACTCTTGCGAAAAAGCACCTTTTTTCCCCCAGCAGTGGTGAAATCCACGGAATGTTCCACACAGGAACAGCTGACCATGGGATGCCGCACTTAGCCTAACGAGATGTGAACATTACAAGGAAAATATCAATGATCAGAAGGTTGCATATTAACAATCAGGTAATTACACTCTTCTTCTTCTTTTTGCGCCTTCTCGGCTGGAATTGTGAAAGTTATGAAGCCTTTCCCAGGGACGTGGTTTGACGGCTTATTAGGGCTGTCATCCTGCTCTGCCTCCAGCCCCTCCTTGTTTTGCTGCTACCGAGAGCGATGTTGTAATGTTTACATATAGTCTTTGAAGCATACAGCGGCTCTTCTCCTCGATCATCTCTCAATCAAATGCACGGAAAGGACGTCTTCAAAACACCAAATATGCTCCAATACTTCACAGTTAAGCATTCAAATCACACCATGTTGTTTTTTATCTCTTACTAGACAAAAGGCCTGATACATAAGGCCTGATGAATAATGGTGATCATAAAGTGGAACTTAATGAAGAAGCTTTGGAACCTGTTCTTTTCTCCCAAAATAAGAAAAGGGCGAAAATAATCAGGATTGCATGTTCTCACATCACAAATTATGAGAGGTGTTTCTGACTTATCATGCATTGGCAATATTACATAACAGGCTGAGCATAGTCTACAGTAGGACGCTGTGGCCTAGGCTGGAATTGAACTGGGAGCAACAATTGAGTTATATCTCAGAGTGTATTCTGATTTTAAAAAAAACATCTGTGCACGTTTCAATTAACTTAATGCAGTTATTTAAAATAATGTGAGAGTTTAGTTTGCCATGTACTGTTGATGCTGTTGCAAGTTTGCTTTTTTTCTTTAATTATGAATACAAAGAGGCTTATTGGTAAATGACAGAGTGAGGATGCTCACATGATGCAGTATCAGACTGGAGTGCACACAACGAAATAGTTTAAGTATAGAAATAATTAATTTGTACATAGAGGCTGTCATTGGTGAAATAAATAAATGAAAATATTTTTTTTTCCACATCCAAACTGAGTCAATGCGCTTCAGGCCTGCAGTTATTGTGGTTTTACTGGACTGTAATTAGGCCTACTAATGTAGCCTGTTAATAACCTGTATGATTAGGTGGTCTTCGTTTATAATCACTAATAGTCCTATAGCCTACCCCTGGAACTTCTAATCGTGTATTATAAATGCGTTAAAAGCTGCTCTACTGATCAATCTCGAAGAAAAAGTTGAAAAAAAAAAACACTTCAGAGATGCATCAAAACACATTAAAACTGGATTTAATTGTAGCAATTAATCATGTATCGCTACTTGGGGACTTAACACCACTTATATGAGACCCTGCCCCTTTTCAGTGAATATTTGTTTATAAGCTGATAACAACAGGATCTGCTTGTTTTGATACATTGTAGCCATGACTGTCTGGACGTCTGCTGTCTGTATTTTCTTCGCGTTGATTGGTCGCTTACTTAAAGAGGCGTGGTCTTGTCATAACAATGCATTTCAAGGAACATACACGCGCCAAGGAATGTTTTCTGTCGTTGGGTAGCTAACGTTACTTTGTTCACACCATAACGCTATTTTTTCTTTTTTGCTCAGGTGATATTTTCGTAATGAGGCGGGCTTTTCTGGAGTTTCTGGAGAAAACGTATTTCCTATGCAGCACTTGAGAGTGTGGGATAACAGGCTAACGTTAGGAAGCTAATAGCAGCTCCGTTGGGGACATTATTTTCAAAAAATTATTGGACGAAACCGTTTTCGACTGATTGCCCGTCAACAGTATATTTCCGCTGGAAGATGATGATCGGCTAGAGGCTGTTACTTGCGAGGATAACTTGATGGGACTCGACATTTCGGATGCTAAAGCACCTGCGATCTTCTATCACCGAGCAAGCAAACTAGCTAATAAAGTAAGATGTTGATCGTGCTCTTCACCAACTTATGGCTACAAATTTTCATAAATAGGCTTTGTCTGTGAGGTACGATATTATATCGTTACGCGGTGATTAGTGAGCATAACCCTTAGCCAAGTATTAGCATGCTGGTCATATGCAGGTGGAGAACCCTGCTGTCTGACAAAGCCTTAGCCTAGCTTGGCTAAAGTTAGCTGCTCTCCTTCAACAGGGGACATTGCATTTCCTACAGCCATAAGGACCCGGAGTTAGCCACGGCGCTATTATTTCTCGTTTTATTTATGGTGGATGCAAGCTTTTGCTGAAATCTTTTAAGAAATAGCTTTGTAATGCAGTGGCCTCATAAGCTGTATGATAGCGAGCAGTCCTGCTTGTCTACCACATCTTTTGTTGTTGCTTTGTCTCATGAGCACATGGCTTCCCGTGTTTTTGTTCAGGCAAGCTACAGCGACCCCTATTTATTCCTTAGCGATAATCTCACAGGATGATTAACATGTCTCAATTAACCGTCTTTTTTCGTTTATAGTTAGTTTGCACATGTTATGGTAAAGTATTTAATAAGACATTTAATATAATTAAATAAGATATTGCTTAGTTATACGTGTAGCCCGATCTGAGATGCCCCTTTTTCTTTCAAAGTGTGTTAGAGTAGGCTACTTGGATCTTAATCGATCCAATTGCCTGCATCCCGTGGTAATCTTTTTTTAGTCTTGTGTATTTTTCAGGGGAACTTGTAGAAAAAGCACTTGTTGAAATTTGGATTATATTCCTTAGAAGATCTGGGGAAAAAACAACTGCAATGCAGACAAATGCATATAATGTGAAAACATACTCAAACTGGAACTTTAATGGCTATTTAACCAAATAACTGGAGTAAACTGATTTTTATTATTTAATTTTCTTTTTTTTTTAAAGTAGCCTGCTGTATAAATATTAATGTGATCTAATCCATTTGCAATAAACAATAAATAGGCCTACTATGCATTTATTTTGGTATTTTCTGTAAAGTGCTGTGTCTTAATTTGTTTCCATAATTGTTGGATTGAGCATTCACTTATTAACCTAGCTATACTGGATGTTATCCAAGTTTTGTCCACTTATTTAGAGCAGTTTTCTTATTTCTCTTGTATTAAGTTAAATAGTGAGTAAAGGAGTTAGTCATTTTTATTTCCCATCATAACTTCCATAATTACTTTCATTCGTACAGTCATGATTGACTTAAAATACATAAAGATGCAAACAAAGAGCACATTATTCATTTATCAGTTGTTGTGTTTTCACAGGGTTAAGACAATCAGAGGCAGCATACAAGTGCCTCCGCTATAAGGTTTCCTCTCCCAGAGTGTGACTCGTCTGCACGACGTCACCAATGCGACCATGGGAAATAGCAGTAAATAGGCTGCCACCAACAGCCCCCTTAAACCCGAGGAGGTTTCTTGGAGAGCCCTGCAACGCCCCAGTGCATCTCAGGAGAAGGTGAAATCTCTGAACTTTTTTCATTGAGACATTTTTTCGATTCACTGAACTTTTAGTTATTTTTCCACATAACAGTGTGACATGTAGTATGATTTAGCTGCAGCTTAAAAAGGCAGGAAACACCTTTTTTACACACGATACAAAATTAAGAAGAGATGGTGAATGTTATATATTTGTATTTTGGGTCACATAAAGAAGCATATGTATAAACATTCAAGATCAAAAATATGAAAGCTAAATATGTTTCTTGGGCCTAGTGTTAAAAAAAAAAGTGCCAACTGTGATAATTTAATCACAGTTCTCAGACTTTTAAAATTGTTTCCTTTACTGTGGTGGGAAAATAACGTATCATTGGGTCCCCATCATTACCATGAAGGCTACAGTATGTGGTTAGTATATAGTTAGTTAGTTCATACTGGTTAATACTAGGGGTGGGACAATACATCGATCTACATCAATAAATTGATCATATGGTCAATGATTCAATGATATCGATCCAAAATCCTAACATCGGTCAAAAATCGATAGAGTAACCAGTTATCAAAAACACTTTTACTTTGAAAATGTTTTCTTTTAAACTGAATGTTGATGCCAGAGGTCAGGAATAAAGAAAGGTTCAGTGATGATCTAGGTGCTTTTTGTGATGAATGGAAATAATTGTGATCAACCAATCATGATATTGCTTTATATCGTTTCATATCTATTGTAGGATCTAAGATCAAATTAAATCAAAATCGTATCGTGACTGAATTTGAGATATCAGCAAACATCGAATCACTGTACCACTATATCGATATAATATCGTATAGTTATCAAACCAGTGATTCCCACCCCTAGTTAATACGAACTTGTTACAGCACACTTGTGTTAAGTGGTTCGGTTTGGGAAGGGGACGCAACATAAAGATAAAGTGTCCAGATGTAAATGAGGAGTTTAAGGGGTTTTATTGTCCTGTGTGATACGTGGACCATATAAAAACATACAAAAACAAGATGGAATGGGCTGGTGATGCTGCTTAAATTGATAAAACAAAGTAACTGATGGTAAAAACAGCCAGACTAGTTAACAAGACAGAAATCAAAGAAACAAAACTTGATTGCACTAACTTATTGGAACAAAAACAACCAGGAACAGCACCACAATACACACAAAAAAAAAACAGTGGACAAGCAGCAAATGTGTAATTAAACCCAATCCCATAAACAATTTACCATACAAAACTCCAAAATAATGCTAAGGATTTACAAACTACACTAAACTAGACCCAATGGGTCAGACACAGAACACAAACAAACAAGTTTTAACAAAGTTCCCATCAAGAGGGCAATCATCAATCTACAGCACCAGAACACAGCAGCCGATGAACGAATGTGATCCTGGGAGGAAGTGGAGTGGTAAATGGTCTGCCTGGCAGCAAATCAGATGGCAGGTTATGGATGCCTGGTGATGGAGGACGAATCTGAATCTCAGCCAGGCAATGAAACATAATGATTTGCATATGGAATTAAAGGCAATGATTAGGTCAAACAAGTGACAGAACTCTACAAGTAATTAAGCACAAACACTACTGAAAAGTTTGTTCATTGTTACTCTCAAATGCAACATTTCTCAAACAAGAACCCAAGTTCTATTTCTTCTGAAGAGCAAATAAGCTGCCACTCCAGTACATTGTGCTATCATAATAGAGATAACTAAATATTAAACAACTTCATCAATTCTAATTTACATTATCTTATAAAATTTTTCAAAGAAGTATTTATTACACCTGTAGCTACTACCACCCGTAGACATGACTAAAGAGTGATTTCAAGGAAGTAATTCTACTGTCCATTTGTAGTTTGTAGCAACTGACAGTATGTTTTCTGTATGCTCTCCCAGCCCACCAGTGAGATGCCAGTGGGGTAGACGAGACAGACCTATCCTGCACACTTCTCCGGTCCAGGATGAGAACTTCCATCATCTGCTTTTCTCCCAACATCACCAACAGGTTCCTTTAGATGAGTCCAGACAGTACAGCCACACCAGCACAGCTCCACGCATGCTTCACCCTGCTGCTCATCTGCCCCAGCAGAACCCCATCATGGTGGATCTACATGACCAGGTAGCGGAATACCTCACTGGTGTTCTATTCGTTTATTTAATGTGATTTCCTGTTTTGCCTGCCCAGTTGGATTCCTTTTGTAATATCATGTACCGGTGTGCTATCATTAGTGTCCATGAGAAACGTTTCTGTTTTTGTCAACTTATGGAATTAACTAATCTTCCTCCACACCTCTCTCTATGAAAGATGCACCAAGGATCAGTCCCGATATCATACACTGTCACGACGGTGACGACCCATGGATTTCCCATCCACACCGGGCAGCCCCTTCCAGGGTGCAACACTCAGCAGCTCCCAGCATGCTCGGTAATGTTCAGTGGACAGCTCTCTCTGCTCTGCTGCCTTCCTCCTCCTGTGAGTTTGAAAAGGAAGAGCTTAAATGTCAGTGGCATCCATGTAACACACCATTCCAGCCATGCAATTTGTCACTGTTCATGACCAATTAGCTGCTTCGTGTTGTAACTTAGCCTCTGTGTTGGCAGAGTAATTTGTAACAGCTAAGCAACATGTCTCTGACTTCTATTTTAAATGTACAAGTAATGTTTGCTGTTGCAGAGATAGTAGTTTTATTTATCAGACTGGTCTTGTGGCAGTGCTGTGAGTGGTGTTTTATGCAATGCATCGCTTCTATTCACGACATGCTTACAACATGCATTTGTTCTAGCTGCCTTATTTTGAATTTTAGGAGAAAAAAAAACTTTGTATAGGTTGAGGCTTCTACAGAGTTTTGTACTGATTAACTTAAATATGTCTGCTTTTGTGTTGTTTTTCTCTCCTCAGCTCATACAGGCATGTACCATGCAGCACATACCCGTGTCTTATCAAGCCTTTCCACCCCTGATCTCCAGCGAACATTTTGTATTGCACCCTACCCCGTCTGTACCCCCTCACCAGCCGCCGCACCTTACTCCTTTGAGCCAGTTCGTCCCTTTACAGCCTCAGCACCCACGCATGGTGAGTCACTGAGTCTGAGTTTTCATTAGTAATTAGAAAATAATTAACTTGTTGACCAGCTAGTATTAATAGATTCTAACAGCAAACCTTTGATATTTCTGCTAGCCTCTACAGAGGGTAGAGAATGAAGTTGACCTAAGAGGGGACCAGCACCCATTAGGCAGCTTTTCCTATCCTCCCTCTCATCACCCACCAGCGCTGCCTCCTTCACTGCCCCTACAGTATCTTCCTCAAGAGCCTTTGCACCAGGAGCTTCCCTTCGGAGTGGTGAGAGAGCCCGTCAGACATTTTCAGACCTCCATTTGACAAATGGAAATAGACAGTGCACTTGCAACTTTTTTTAGCACGACCTATTTCACACCAATTCAGTGACATACATTCACAGCTACAGGATGTTCGTTTCATCCACTTTCTCAAACTGCCTCTCAGCTGCTGCACTGGAGCAGCCTGGGCCTTTTAAGAAAATAAATATTAAAAAAACATGCTCAAAAGGTACTTAAGCAATTGTTCTGGGCCAAGAGGCTGCATGTAACACTGCATGTAAAATTAAAGTTTAATGCCTTTTTTTAGTAGACAATTTCAGATGTCGCTGTAATTTATTACCAGTGATCCCTTAATAAGGTCATTTTTCCTACTTAACCTTAAAATCTTAATTTAATTCACAATAAAAACAAAAAATAATTTAACCTAAAAATTGAACTCCCATTTCGAATGATAGCTGATGTTGGCAAAAGAGCCGGAGTGCTCATAAACCAAACCGCATCTCTTCAAACAGTGTTGCAGTTGCATCATGGACAGGAAAACATACATGTTTTTACAGCAGTGTTATTTAAGTAAGATTAAACAGAAGTGATAAATTCTGGTTTAATTGTGGAGGTGAATAAAATACCTTGCTTGTTAAACAGAATTTTGGTGCTTAGTTACCTCTTTTTTAACTGTAAACTTTGGATCATGTCAGAGATGAATTTTTGGACCATTTTCTTAACAACTTTGATATTCATCACCTTTAACAAAAATCGGACTTTCTCTTTCATAACTTGATGATAACTGGACCGTAGTCCGTCATGTGAATGTCTGACGTTAGTGTGCATCAAAATAGTTACATCACTATAAAATGTTATAATCTGTACTTGGGCATAAAGACCTTCCAGCCTGCTTTTATGTCCTAAATTGCTGTTTTACAAGTTAAACTGGAGAGCAACAGATGATCAGAGGTTCAGCTTTAACATGTCGTTTTTCTCTCCAGCCATATCCCAACATGCTGCCACGGCGAGTGAATGGACAGAGATATCGGCTGCAGCAGCCTCTCCCCCCACCTCCTCCCCCTCCGTCTTACTACCCAGGCTTCCTCCCTTACTTCTTGTAAGGACTTGCAGTAAAAGCACCCTGTTTATGAAGTGTAGTGTGTGGGTAATTATGTCCGTGAATTCAGTTGTATTATGACGGGTTTGATCTGTATGAATAGAAATGGCAGACATGGAATCTAGCCTGGTTACTAACAGTTGTACTTCCACTTCAGTTTAGTAGTTTGTTGTTGTTTATTATTATTATTATTATTGTTATTGTGGGCTTTAGCACTGCACCGTTGGTATCTTGAAGTCCCACAATGCCTTCCATTTTTAACTCCAGCTGAGGTCACATTCACATCTTCTTTAGCAGTCTCATCTATTTGGTCAGTTACTTTACTTTAAGTTGTTTACTGTACTCTGCATGTTAAACACAGCTGTGCGGCAGGTGTTGATTATGCAGTGCTAAATTGGCTTGCCCTTCATTTTTTCTTTTAAATAATGATATTGCTTAGATTTGCACCTATTGCTTACTTTTTTTGTATTTTGTTCTGTTCAGGTCAATGCTTCCTGTGCCTCCAACAGCTGTGGGTCCAGCCATCAGCCTGGACCTGGATGTGGATGATGTGGAGATGGAGAACTATGAAGTTAGTAATTTTTGTTTACTCGTGGAAAAAACACAATATGTTTACACCAGGTGTTGTCAACATGCTTCTTGGATGATCCAAATACAAATGGACAGTTATGTTTTGGTTCACATCTGGCATCAAAGAGCACCTTTTAGATGTATGTTGATTGGCCACTTGTGAAGTGTGTTTCCTGAGTGACGTTTTAGAAATGGGCAATGGCAGGGAGTCCCTGACCACAACGAGCACAGGGGGTCCCAACAGTTTACTGTACAGAACAAACTTTCATAACTGCGAAGAAAGGCTAGGCTGTCTCTAGACACATACGTCTCACATGTTAACATGTGACCAGAGTGCAGACAACCTGGAATTGGTCTCAGTCAGAGGTTTGCAAGTCCAGACCCAGAGAGTTGCAGTCCTGCAGGTGTCAGATTTATCAAACCTTAATGCATCCAGGATGCATTCACAAGTGTACCCGGACCGGTCAGTGAGAATCGTGTATAAGTGTAAATTTACCCACACAGCAAAGTTCTCATTTTTAGATAAGATAATCAGGAAATTTACAGTCGGCTGTGTAAGGACGTGTAAGGAAGAACACCTTTGATTAATGGCTTATATTTCAGGAGAATTTCATTTCAAATTCATTTGTATTTTATTTTGTTTTGTTTTTTTCTTGCACAATCCTTCAGCAGCAGGATAGTGGAAGAAAAAAGAAGTGATGACGATAACAGCAGCAATGACTATTGATATATTTTACCATGAAGTTATTAAGAAGTCATTTGCATGTATTGCACAAACAGCAGCAGGAAGTGATGAGGTCAGAAGGAACTAATCATCTAAATACACATTTTATCTGGCCAGATGTTCGAACACCAAGTGTTGCATCTCATTGCTGACTCATTGTGTTCTCACCAACTCATCACCAACATTATCTCTGCTCCTCTCTCAAGGCATTGCTGAATTTGGCAGAAAGGTTGGGTGAAGCGAAACCACGCGGGCTCACGAAAGCAGACATAGAGCTACTTCCATCCTACAGATTCAACTCAGAGAATCATCTATCTGAACAAACGCTGTAAGCCTCTGGTCATTCTTAACTCAAATCCCATTTTACTTAAGATGATCCACATCTGGGTAACCTGTTACTTTTTTTCCCCTCACAGATGTGTTGTGTGCTTTTGTGACTTTGAGTGTCGGCAGCTACTTCGGGTATTACCTTGTAACCATGAATTCCATGCCAAGTGTGTGGATAAATGGTTAAAGGTAAGATGGTACAAGTTTTAATAAATAAACCGGATACAAACTGTTTTAAACCTCATGTTATTTCATCTTGACTTCCAGACCAATCGCACTTGTCCTATCTGCCGAGCCGATGCCTCGGATGTACACCGGGAAGTGGAGTGAGAACAGTCTCTGAGTGCTGAACTGGAAAGCTGCACATGCCAGAGTCTGTCTCAAAGCTGGGGACTCCTGCCACCAAACCTGCGTCCTCCAGTAAATATAGCTTAACAGCCCACCACTCCTGCCCCTGTCTAAACAATAAGCAATCCAGGATAAATTCTGGAGCGTGTTGTACCTCTGCTGTGCTTCATTGTCCGAGTTTCATGAAACCCACTGCCTACTGCAGCCTACAGCCAGAGTTCTGGGATCGCCAGCCACTTCTTTCTCTGCCCCCTTGTCGCAGATTCCAAAGATTTTACCCTACAATGCATTATTTGCTGCTTTTGTTTACAGGGTTTCATTCATATTTAGTAGATTTGGTTGTGGTGTTCACAAAAAGTGGGAGTCCAGCTTTGGAGGATATGAATCTGAAGCCTGGAAGATATAGGCTGGACACTTAGTGCAATTAGCAGAAGTAATAGTAATACTTCGACATGGGTATCTGTGTTTGGAGGCGGCGCCTAACCATCATAGATGCATGTTTGTGTTAGTGTTTGGCAAAGTGACTTGTTAATAATGTATGTTCTGCAATAATGTATCAATCCTTTTTAACAGTTTTACCCCTTATTTCTTTTTAACTTTGCCAATGCTATTGTGAAAGCGTGACTTACTGTGTTACATGCAGATATGTTAAGCCTGAGGTTATGGACTGCAAGCGATGGGACATGCAGCTGCAGGGTATCTTCTAGCCCTGATAATCCACTCTGGAACACAGATCTGTTTGACGGCAGTCGCGGATTAATGGGCTGCATCTTTTTTGAGGTCATCTGGCGTAACTGCACAAGTGCTACATCCACCCTCCACGTCAGCATTGTTCTTCTGGCAAGTGTGTGTGTGTGTGCATTAGTGTGTGTATGTTTGTCCTGTTCACAGAGCCAATGCATTTTGTAACCACTGGATACAGGGCAGCATGCTAGGATTTTGCATGAACTGTTGATTCAGACTAGCAATATTTTAATCAAGCATTGCCACCAAAATTATCCAATTTTAAGAAAAGAAGAGACAAAGAAGCATACTAAAAGAACTGCTTGCTCACTCAGAAAAGCACCATGAGAGAAGACTAGCATGTGGTTACACCCCGGCTGTGTTAAAGAACGGGAGAGCACCGTCCGAAGGCCTGTGCAGAAAGCAATATGTGCAGTGAGTAGTGAGTTTTAAATGAACATTTTCTTCCCCTTTTAGGGAGACTTGGGCTTTTTATTTCTTTGTTTGAGAGCCAAATTCAATATACATATATAGCCTACTGTTAACAATTTCAGATCTGCTTTTTTATGACCTTGACAAGCACAACCCTGTTACTAATCCTGAGAATAATGTCATTTCCACTTGTTTTCAAAGGTTTATTTATTTATTGGTTTTATCCTTAAGAGAAAATCCGTTGAAGGCAACAGTTGGAGCACTGTGGATGGTTGTGTAAGGTATGTGGTATAATCTGGTAACTTGGTCAGGTCATTGTTTTAGGCCGATGGTAATGGTGTTGGAAAAGAGCAACTAGATGTAAAGCTTCAGTGTGAATGCTTTAAGAAAAACGATTGAAGACAGAAGAATGTTGAAAACCCTTGTAGAAGTCACTGGTGACGCTCCACGTTAACACCAGCTGTCTGCGCGATCAGATCGAGCTTCTAAATTCCGCAGAGCTGGAGCGTACAGTAGTGTAGAAACACTGTAAGACTTCTGCTCCCTTGCTTGAGTTAACACTAGAAAAAACAGGATATATCTGGGGTGGAAGAGGAAAGAGCAACAAATGAACTTTTGCTTTGGATTCACTCTTGTCTCTTAACTGCCCCAGTAAGCACTAACAGGCGGTTCTAACCTTTACTCTGACATGTAAAGGGTTCTTGCCTTTTTTCTTTCTTTGTTTCTTAAGTGAATGTGAGTCTTTGACGTGTGCCACCTTCAAGAGAAAAAAAGAAGCCATTTAATGAGTTAAACCCACAGCTTTGAGAATTAACCTATGTGTACATATCTAATCGCTGGCATATATTGTAAGTTGAAAAAAAAAATCACTCAGGGCCTCTCGGTATATGAAAATAAAGGACAACAGTCCATGTCAGATGGAACGGATGCCATGAAAAGAGTATAACTGAATTTAGTTTGGTCCTTTCCCTTAGACCATAAATAATTTAATGTAATCAATTATAATATTCTGTTTTTTCTGAAATATAAGTATTACACCATTTTAAAGACAGGCATGCAAGAAAAAAGCTCAGTAAATATGTTAACAATATTCACTGAAAAGAAGCAATGTACACTGCAACTCATTACAAGTGTATTATTCAGACTTGTTTGACTTTTGTTCCTATACTCAAACCATATGTTCAGACATAGCGGTTGTGATCCCATCTCTAAATGTGCCACAGTGCACACTATCCTACCTAGTTCACTCCTAAATCGACTTCAGATGTGTTTGCATGACTTAGAAAAAAGAAAAATGCAAAAAATAACTAACAAAAAAAAAAGAGGAAAAAAAAAGGAAAAAGTGTGTTTATAGTGGAGGATAACAGAAAATCTGGTGGGGACCTATTTAATGGTGCACAATATGCATGCTTGTCAACCAGATCCCAACTGATTTTTAGCTCTAGTTGGCATTGGGTTCTGGGAGTTTGGATCTTAACGCTCAGCTGATAACTGCCATGCATTGTACTGCACACATTTGTAATAGAACTGAATGACTACAAGATTTTATTGCGCTAACTTCATTTTATAGAGAGGGGGAAAAAAAAGAGGAAAAAAAAAACACTGGTCTTGAGTCCAGCAATTCTTACTTACATTGTGTTACTGTTATTGCCCTAACGACTGAAAATTACATGCTCTGAAACTACTGTAGTCTATCAAAAGCCATAGTGAAAAGGTGCTAGATGTTCTGCTTTTAGGTATGAAAACTCACTTGCGTGAATGCAATAGTTTGTCATGGATCCCATGTATTCTTAAAGCATGTTATACCAATACCCCTAAACAATGTCAGTGAAAATCAATATAGTTTAAGGGATTAAAAAAGAAGTGTTGTCATACTTATTTCAGTGTAGTACTGTACCTGCCTATCAGACTCTTGCTCTCAGTGTATCAATATCTTTAAAATGTATTGTTCACATATAGATACCTTAATTCATGTTAATGTTAGCACTATTTTTTTTTAATAACTATTTAATTGACAATATCCAGCTACCCTGTTAAATAAAAAGAACTTCCCATTAAGGCCTAGGTAATGAGCTAATTTTTAATGACAACTGAGAATAGAGTCTTGTAGTCTTTCTGTTAAGAGTTAATAAATAATCTCACAGCTTGTATGGTGCAAAAATGTTTTCCAATAAGCAGCTAAAGTTTATTTAGGATTTGTGATTGATTGCTCCTTAGACGCCATTTATTGTTTACCAATGATTTTATTTTTTCACTGTGGTGGGATAGTGGTTTACTGTTCTTACTTTTCTTGGCCTCCAGGGGTCCTCGCCTGAACACCAGATTACCCACCCACCAACAAAGCCAGGGGCATGTGTTCTGTGTTAGGCAAATATTTTGCTTTGGTACTTGCACATTTACAGTTACCTCATTTTTTTCCATGTTTGTATTGGGGAGGGTGGGGGGGAGAAAACTGCTAATATATATTATATAGGAAATGGTTCTTATTGTTATAATTTTTCATTCCATTGGAATCATATTGTTTGTAGCATTTAACATAACTAGTTAGTGTATTATATATACATCTGTATACTGTTTGAAATTTTTAAGATTTGTACTTTTTTTAAATGAAAGTTGCTAGTTATGCTTTACCAAGTAGTGCAATCATTTTCTTTTTTTTTTAATTGTTGTGGCTGAATTGAGAGGGTTGTTCACTAATAAATGTATGATGTATACCAATATCACACATGTTTTATTTGACCTGCTACAGAATGGTTCAGATCTCATCATAAATGTGTGGAAAGACCTGAAAACTGCTTTTCGTGCTCCACTCCTCTAAATGACTTTGTCCTCATTGTTTACTCGTTCACTGAACCCTGGCACAGAGGGGAAAAAAAGAAGCTTATCTGGCACATCTCATCAGCACCTGTGTTGCACATTCTCAATAAACCCACATTTTTAAAATGTTTTTAATTTATAGTTGGAAAATTACATCTTTACATGAGCCCATTCAGATGTTACAGGCAAAACAGGCATCTATGAGTAACCACAGGCACACTATGGGCAGACTTGAACTATACTAGATAAAGCCACATGTAAAAGCTGTGGCCTCTGTTAAATATTTTATGTTTGAACTTAATGAGCTTGAGGCAGTCTGCTTTACATAGTAACAAAGCTGCATTTGGTCATTTTATTACAGATGATTCCAAAATAAAATATGCAAGGTAAGTTGGGATACTTTAAATATTAAACATATGTACAGGTAATGGCTCATTAAAAACAGGGTTCCCATACCTGATTTATGTCCATATCCACCATCCTGTTCCCTAAAGTTTTGCATTTTTCTCGCCACATTACATGGATTGACAATTGCAGCAGCATCAAACTTGGAAAACTTTAGTTGAGCATGTTACTCACTGTGGAGGAACTGCAAACTACAGGCAGACGGAATGTTAAATCAGGACAGCTGGACCAAACAAGTAATCACATTCTTTAAAAAATTACCAAGGCAGTCACACCACAAAGACCTCTCAACACAATGTGGTGTTTCAGGTATTAATATGAGCCGTCTCCTTCAATTGCCTGGCTGACTTATTCGGAATATGGTTCTGAACCAAGTTTAGCTTCAGCGGTTTTTAGCAGCTGAATAATCAAATCAAAGCAAGCGTCTCTGATGAGGAAGGACAAGAGTTAACTGGCAGCTAATACAAACATGGAAAACCTTTTCCACAGAAATATAAAGAGGAGTTCAAGGGAGGACTTCAAGAAATATTTATTTGATAAAATTCAAGAATTTCCAGGCTATTGGGAACCCTGTAAACTCAACCAAAAAAGGACTGGATGCAGGGTGGTTTAATTTTCCAGGTTAGGATTTTATCTTGCTGATCCCTTATGTATAATGGCCATTAACAAAATATGAAAAGAGAAAAAAAGAAAAAAAGGGTGGTTGGGGGACTTTTCTCCATGTAGAAGAGGTATGTCATCTATTAATCGTCCGTAAGGTCCTGAACAAAAAGGACCTCGGAGCGGCTGAGTCCCGCCTCTTTCAACGTGGGTGGGTTGGGCTGCTCTTCAGTCGGAAGGCAGGGCAAGACTCTGCGAGGGAAGTTTGTAACTATCTGAAACATCTCTGGAGTTTCTTTCAAAGAGAAAAGGAAGTCGTATATTACCTGTGAAAGGAAAAAAACTCAGTGAAAAGGTGAATAATTTAGATTAAGAGTTCTCAAGACATTTTCATCACGATTTAACAACAACAACCACTATGGCGTATGGCTTTAAAACCTGACAGTTTACTGTAAAAGGCACTCACCGTCAGAGACTGACCAAACAGGAACCGTCTTTCTACTCGTGTATCATTGGGCAGCTTAAACACTATTTTGACACTTTCTGGGTCATCTGCAGGAGGCTCCGGAGGAAGACATTCTGACTTCCTCTCCTTCTCCTCTTCGAGCGTCTAGAATCACAAGTGACAAGACAAGTCAGACACTGAATGCTTCCTATTTAAATAGGCTTGTTGGTCAGGGAAAAACAAAGGAAAGTAAGACCCACTCTTCGTCTCCGCTCCTCAGCAAGAGCAGTTTGCCGGACCTTCTCCTCTTCTTGTCTCCGCTGCTCCTGCTCCTCTCGTTTCTTTCTCTCCTTCTCCTGGTCGGCAAGGAGGGAGGCCAGATAGGCTTCATCCTGCTGCTGCCTCAGCACTTGGGTCTGGTTCCTCTCCTCACTAAAACGAAACGGTCAGTCATTAACCTGCTAATTAAATATTTTTCTTGCTCACTCAGAGCACAAGGCCTCAAAAATATTTACGTATTTTACATAATATTTATGTGTTTTCTTTTCCTTCCTCAGTATGATAGTCTCATTTTTCAATTCTAAAAGTTTTACAGGTTGAGCTCAGATGAAGTACTTGAACCGAACATCATATTCAAAGAACTTATTTTATAATTTTGAGACTAGACCAAAGTTTCTTGTGTAAAACTGATGGTTATGGGTGGAGTCGACAGGTAAAGTGCAGCCAAACTAAAGCTTGTTACGTACTCTGCATGAACAGAGAAATTTACTTTTGTTTTAAAGAACATAGACAAGATTGATTTGGCCTTTATTTCATACTTCACAAGAAGCTTCATTTGCAATGTGACAACAACTGTTGGTTTAACTCTTAACTCCATAGTTACCCCCCCTGTACTACACACCATGAAGGCACAAGTTATCCAGCGGGAGGCCCCAGTGAAAACCGTGTGGAAACGATATATTACTTCTGAAGCGGCTGCAAATTTTATTAGCATCTTACATGATACCTCTGCTCAGTTTTTACCTGCATCCTGTGACTTTATTATTGGTAATTTTAACTGCAAACTTAAATCCGCTATCGATGTTGCTGCTCCACTAAAAACGTAAATATCTTTAAAACGTAAAACCAAATCACCATGGATAAATGAGAGCATCAAAGAACTGAAAAGGAAATGCAGGAGAGCAGAACGAAAATGGAGAAAAAGTCAATTAAACATCCACTTTGAGATTTTTCGGGAACAACAGTACATCTATAATAATGCAGTAAAACAAGCAAGAACCCTCCATTTTTCAAACCTTATTACACAAAACAAAAACAACCCCAGATTCCTTTTTAGAACAATTGATCATTTAATTAACACAGATTTTAACAAGTCCTCCATGCCAGCATCAGATGCTGCATGTGAGGACTTTGCAGACCACTTCTGAAGTAAAATCAGTGCTATCAGATCAAATCTTTGATCTCAACAGCATGATAATTTTAACGTATCTGAAGCATTTTTACCCGAGGA
Organism: Craterocephalus amniculus; assembly: GCA_036024015.1. NCBI lineage: Eukaryota > Metazoa > Chordata > Actinopteri > Atheriniformes > Atherinidae > Craterocephalus > Craterocephalus amniculus. The sequence continues at coordinate 69 of JAVQJG010294743.1, read as the reverse complement.
AACACTGGAGAGTTTTGTCCTGGTTGATGCAAAGATGCTTGGTAGAGTTTTCTCCCAGCTAAACCCAAC
>JAVQJG010294739.1:0-33531 GCA_036024015.1 Craterocephalus amniculus | reverse complement strand
TAGTCATCTTTCTTGGAAGAAGCGTGTGCAGCACACTTGATAAATTTAACTTCTTCAGTGAAGCAGCTGTAGCTGTCAGAAGTTGTTTGGAAGAACTAGAAGTTGGGTCATTCAAAATGCATTCAAGAAAATGGGCACTTAGGCCTACTGATAGACACTATTATTTAGACTCCATGGGATCCCATTGCTGTCTCCTATCTTCATCCAGGAAAGCATTGCTTCTATAATGTCACGGCTGATCAGAGTCCAACCACCAAAAGTCTTCATTATACATAAGAAATGTTTGCTTCAAATGATCTCTCCTTTACTGAAATTGATTTTTCAGACATTTGAAGTCAGGAAGTATTATCTATAATTTAGGTGACATATACCTTGGACAGAAATCATTCTTTTGGATAAAATTATAAGATTTCCAGGGAGCCACAAAATTTAAAACCCCTTTTCTTTGTTGCTTCCTTTGTAGGGAAGTTTTTTTTTTAGGGGCTTTTTCCTATTCCTGCAGTGAGTTGATGACAGCTGTCAAGACAGACTAAAAGTAAAATCATCACCCTGCACATGATTTATCCCGTGCAACACAGAAAAAGTACTGTGGTTGCTCAAAGTAGAAACTAAATACACTCCACAAGCCTCTTGTTCAGAGTTCACTAGTGTTCCTTAAAAAGAAAAACTGACGTTTTCCCAGCCTCGAAGATGTGTTTATCTTATTTAGCAGATGTCAACAACATCAGACTTTTATAAGCTACCACATTTTCAACAGAAACTAATTTCTTCCAATAACACTCCTCCGTGTCAGCGTTATTAATACATATCAGCCACTAAACTAACTGATGGCACTTAATAAACTCTCCTCAGCAGCAACTTAACACCATATTTCACAGCCCAATCTCAATGCTGACAGCTAGAGGGCAACCAATCCCCACATAAGCCCCTTCCCCCTCCATCAGATGCAGTCCTAGTGAGATGGTCCATTATATCTACCCTGTGAACTCGCATTTAGCCTTTCCTCAAGGCAGCAAACGTTCTGAACACTGAGCTTTCATCTTCTCATATTTACAACCGATGTAATCACTTAAGCTGATTACCAGGGTTCACAGAGGAAACAGTTGAATTTGTCTCAATTGCTTTCAAAACCAAGAACAAATTCATAAATCTTGAGCATGTAGAGATAATTTTGTCTTGGAAGGCTCAATGGGTTTCAAATCATCTTCTGTCTTTGTTTTGCATTGCAACTGGCACTGAAGCGATGGAATCAAAGGAGGGTGGCTTTCAGAAGTAAATTACAATCCTTCTTCGTAGTTTTCTTTCCGTTCCGTCTGCGTTTTCTATCGCTGCAGCAAACCGCAGTTTCAGCAATAGTTGGTTGCCCTTCATCGACGCAGTCTGCCCCTGCCAGCTTGATGTTTGTGTGTTTTGGTTTAGAAATGAGAAAATGAAACAAACATCTCGAGACAAACAGAAAAATCTCAGGGGCGAATCAAAAATGTTTTGTATTCCTGAATCAGAGGCAGAGCCTGTGGCTGGACGGTTGTTTACCGCTGTCAAAACCGACCTTTGTATCAGCATGAATGCGGGTGTGCGTCTGTGTGCGAGTGCATGCGCGATTGGGATTCACAGCCCTTATACCTGTTTGACAGTGGGCTTCAATATCACCTATGTGAGCTGGAGAAACACTCAGCGTCACATCCAATCTTTTCAGCTGCCAAAACCAGTGTGCAAAGAAATATTAAACTCCTCTGCACTCACTGTGGTGGATGCTCCTTAATAACGTCTTCAAGCTAGTCGTTTTCTTCCCCATCATTCCTGTTTTCCCTCTTTATGCAACTGTGATGCCAGTCGAGACTCTCTTCTATAATTGAGATGACTGCACGGTGAGGACCCAGCTAAGAGTTAAGCATTATTAGGCGTATCATATTATTAGGTTTGTACTTCAGAATAACATCTCCTTGTGGAGTGGCAATATTACTGCTTGCCCAACTGATGTACTGAAAGATAATCAGTCAAATCCATATCCAGAGGGAAGGAAGCCAAAGCCAAAGCTCCCTTCATCTGTGTCAGAACTAATATCTTTGTTTTGGAAAAGGGGATCATATTCAAGAATACGCTTAAGTGTTGTATTCCCTTGAAATACAGCTTATATTTACTTTGTCATCATCCAGAGTTTAGTGAGATTTCTTCACTTAAGAGAGGTAACTGTATTCTTTTCTTTGTTTTGCTTTACGCTACTGCGGGTACATCCTTATGCTGCTGTATATTCAGAGAACAGCAAAGACCGACCGTCGGCACAGGCCAAATACCTCCATCCACTAATGCTCCGGTGGCAGTGAAGGAATCGAAAGCCTAATCTTATCTCCACTGCCTTGTGGTTTTAAAAAAAATCAATGGCTGACCTCGAGAAGGCATTAAGACATACGGTAAATGGGATCCCATGCTGCTGAAAATGCGCCCTTGCTCTCCTGTTACTCACATCCCTCCACTCGAAGCAGACGGTCAATTAATAATTTTTCATTGGATGTGGAGAAGACATGGATGGGGATGAGGAGGCGGGGTGGGGGTGGGGGCAGAGCAACAACAACAAAAACATCCAAACAATTTGGAAAAAGATTCCGTCGGACTTATGGAAGGTAAGGCTGGAGTTTTTGGCAGCTTGTCTTTTTCATAAACAGGCCAAAGCGGGGGCCATTATTTGTGAGCAAAGGAAAAAACTACTGGCGCCAGTGAGATTTGATTTCAGTGGCAGAAATTGGATTAGCAGCCATTAAGGGCCTCCTCACACATACATTTATAATGCTGTGAAGGGGAAAGGATCTGCAGCCAGTGCTCCCTTCGCTCACACACCGACAGCTCCTCTGTCTGGGAAAAGGTTACGGACGCTGACACTGCCCTATATTGCTCATGAACTTAGTTTGCAGTTGATTTATAGTTGGGACACGGCAATATGACCTCAAGTGGCCCATAGTTCATTAAGGCGTAGGGCCAGAGGTAATCCAAAACCTATAATGGTGCTTTGTGCTGCTGTCTGCCTGTGGGGAAATACTGTAGAAGGGTGAATTGACAATTTGTAGCAGAAGAAAACTTGATCCTGATGAAAACATGTGTAAAAGGACAGGGATTGCTGGTACATACAAGGCCTGAATGGAGAAAAATCTCCAGGACTTGAGAAGGAAACCGTTATGGGAGATACACAGACGTTAGACGCTGGAAAATCGAAATCATCTTTTTGACAGAGAGGACAATCATTTACAAGAAGCTCATCTTGCCAACCAACTGACAAGAGGCTCTCTGCACAGCATCACTTCAGCCTAACAAGGTTACTGTGGATGACACTCTTTCATTCACTCTTTTCAGCCTGTCCTTCCCTTTCCCCTGTGCTCTGCTTACTATCACCGCGCCGCTGGGTGAGAATGATTTAAAACATACACATTCCGATTTAAAAAGCTAATGTTGGGATTAGGTCGCTCATTATTTTCTCATCTATGACCCGGCATAGATCTTCTCTGAGATTTAAAAAAGCAGGTTAGCTCACAGTCCGGCTCTTTGATGCCTCCTTTTACTGACAGTAAGTCAAAGCGAAAACCCATCGAGTGGATTAACGTCTCGAAGCGAAGTCCCTGCAAAACACGCATGACTGACACGCTGATTAATACTCTCGATGGTGAGTGCAGACAGCACCCTTTTTTTTTCTTCTTCTCTTTTTTCCCCCCTCAAATGGAGATGGTCCATCACACCATAGCAAGAAGCAGCCGCAACCTGCTCGGAAAGGCTACAGAACAGATGATGACCCTGAGCGTTAAAAGTTCCTTCCATGAGTCGACACGGAGTTCAAAGCCACGCTCTACTGCTTCTCACAATATGGTAACTGTTCCCTTGTGCTGTCTGGGTTACCACTGCTGGCTCGAGCTCTCTTAGGAGAGTTATCAAGAAGAAACCTTCCATGACAGATGTTCAATTAGGCCCCTTTCCAAAAGTCTCAAAAGTGAGCTTTTGCTTTCCAGAGATATTTCCTCTACTTCACCTTCTTACAAAGACTCAAGCTGGGCTTCAGAAATGTTGGAAAGTAAGAAAATTCTCCTGCCTGTGGTGCTGAAGAGAAAAAAACGTCAATTTAATGATTCAGTGTGTCAGATTTCAAAGTTGGAAACGTGGGGTATGCTTTGATGCTGGCATGCCATTATGTCAGCGAGATCCAAAAAGTAAAACTAAAATTAATATTCAGCTTTGCATTCGAGGGATATATCAAATCTTTTTTTTTTTTTACATGAGGGGCTAGTTGTGGGTAAAATTTACATGGAAGCGAAAGTTGAAAATGAAGATTAAGTATGGAAAAGAATTCTTTATTCAATCTTAAAAGCAAAATATATAGACACATATCTAATCTAATGTGCAATACGTGGAAGGGTCCACCGCAGACAACTTGAGACAAACACGTATGGCTAGATGTCCTCACCTCAGTGGTCTCAAAGTTTAGTCATTATTCCTAATTGTTTGGTGGGGGTCCCAGACACGGGGGAAAAAGTAAAAAAGAGAAGAGAAAAAATGGGTCAGCAGAGTTAGATCACATGACGTAATATGGTTTCTGGTCTATGACATCTTGCCAACCACTACAATTTTCCCACTTCCACTTGGAGCTGCCAAAATGTAAAGACTTATAGCTGAGCTTTAAAGCAGAAATACGTAAACACGCTGGCACCCCCGGCAGCAATGAAAGGTCGTCTGAATGGAGAATTTGGCTCGTTTTGGAAAAATATGCCATTTAGTTTGGAATATTACTCTGTCATCCTTTCTTAAAAAAAATCAAGATATAATCATTATTGGATTGTTTCCATTAAATTTAGCCCTACTGCATGGAGTGGCTTTGTATGGCCCATTGTGTCACGAGGGTAATGTCATCAGCCAGGCAGAAAACAGGCGTTGCGGCGGGCTTGCTGAATCTGATGCGCCTTGAAACCGCAGGACTCAAAGAAAAGCAAGCAGCCCCCCTCTGCGGTCTGCTATCTCCCGACTGACTCATCGACACATCTGGGCCTAAGTATATGGGGGCTCCCCTGCCCGGCGGGCACGCGGGTAAATTAGGGATAATTAGCTTTAGTTGACTTTAATGAATGGCTTAATGTTGTGTTTCATTTCTAATGAGAAAATATAAAGTTAGCCACTTTTCAAAAGGAGGCCCAGTACTGATGTTCCTGAAGGGCTTGCTGCTATTGTGGGTCTGTTTGTTTTTGTATTTGTTGTGTGCAAAGGAGCAAGGCACCGCAGGGAGGGGTTTGATATGTGACCACAGATCCAAAGATCAGGAAACCTGCTGAAATATACAGTAGCCAATTCATCATTCAAGCTAGTAAGTTACTACAGATGTGAACTCTGTTTGCTCAAAGATAATAAGAGCCATAGCGCTCCACTTTAATTTCCATGTCTCCTATAGCAAGATGAGATCTCCATAAAGCTTTGATCCATCTTATAATTCTTGCACGCCGTGATATAAAGCAGGAAATGTCTTGCAGAGTTATGATACCCATCCATCTCAGTTTCTGATAAGTGTATTGCACTGAGCTGATGAAATTAATCATTTTTAACAGACACAAGATTCAGCAAGGATTTATTTGCACTGTTCACTCCTTGATAACAAGATACTCTTAAGCCTGTGTGATATAACTGTCATTTATATCTCCCTATCTTTACTCTGACATACTAACTTGCGGCTGTAACTCGTGTAGTGCATTATCTTTCATGCGCCATTAGGGATTAAAGCTAATAAAAAAAGGGACTTTGCAGTTCACTTTGGTGTAATTTTACACAATATACCTTTTACTTTTTACAACAAATCAGGCTTGCCATCCTCTGACTAACAGACTGAACAGAATATATTTCTCCCCCGCAAAAGACCTCACCAACCTTCCCCTCTGCACAAAACCAGCACCTCAAAAGGATTAACTGTGCAATTTTAAAAGCACTCTTATACCAACAATGGATAAAGGTAGGAAAAGCAGATTCCCAGTGGCATTAAACAAATATTTATAACATTCATTATTTCTCTGTGCCCCCATGGGCAGTGCTGGCTCTGGATTTACCAGGATAAGCCACCTCCCATGTGCCTGTAAGTATTGACCAAGAGCCCTCCTGCACGGCAGCGCCTGAGCCCATGTTTTGAAGAGGAATGAAATTGTCATTTAAAAAAACACGAAACAAGGTGCCCTGAGAGTTGTGTACTTTTTAAACCCCTATGGTATTATAAGGTCAGGGTGAGGGTTTCTACAAATAGGCAGTCTAATGAACCATTTGCACACAGTTTTTCTCTGCTTGCCGATAATTTATATCACCAGCTAATTAACGTACTTTCCACAGCATTTGCTCCAAGACCAAAAGCAAATTGTTAACTAATGTTTGTAAATATTATTTAGCCCAAAAAACTGTGTTCATGTCTTAACATTTCACTGGAGAATTCTGTAATTCTGTAATAAAGAGACCAAGAACTCAATCGCCTGCCAAACCAGGAAACATATCTAGCCACTCATGCTGTTACACTGGCAAATGTGTAGAGTCAAAGTTCAAAACTGGTTCAATTGTGTGGGATCAGACAGAATTCAGTTTGACTTAGTGTAAAATAAGCATGGAAGAGGATTTTATGAACAGGATTACTGAGGAAGTTGGCCATTGTTCAGTTTTGTCCCAACATAAACCTGTCATGTTTTGAAACCAAAGTCAATATCCCAGTAATAGCTGAGTGGTAAGACTAGTCAAGAAGGACTTCAAATATATTTCTAATATTAGCTATACCCAGCAGCACTTCACATCCTCTCTAATAACCAGACTTCATTGTTTAAAAAATCTCAAGCAATGTTGTTGGCCATCGTTATTACTGTTAAATTATTACAAAATACATTTTCCGCAAAAATATATGGAGGTAATCAATCACTTCTTCAAAATGGGCTCATGTTAAAGTGCAACACTTCTGAAGGTCAAAGACACTAGATCCAAAGCATCTCTAAAGTGCACTGATATGTGGCTGCGCTAAAGCCAGTTTGACTTTAAAGTCCTCAATAAAACAGCATGAGACATGGCTTGCTGTGTCTGTGCAAACATCTGCACCAACTAGTCTGTAAATGATGGACATACTCATCCACTGCGGGACATGAAGTAGCTTAAATTGCAACGGCACTGATAACTGAGGCTCTGACTCAAAAACATCTTCAACTCCAACAGACTTCAGCTCAAAAAGTGTCAATCTTTCTCATGGAATGTGAGATGAGTTAACTTTTCTCATGTATCATTATAATAGTAATAGCTGGAGTCTGGTGGCCCTTCTGAATAAAGTTAACTGACCTCAAAGAAATGCCAATTTATCCAACAAGGTTTTGAAGAATTACTCTTTAACTCCAGCTTCTTGACCAAATATGGTGACTTCTGGATCCAGAAATCTTCAGTGCTTGAAATCAGAAGTTCATAAACCACAGGAACATGGTGGCAAAGCCCACTTAAAGGTCATGACAGAGACAGTGTGAGCATGTGATATCTCCAATATGCATGCTCACAGCCTTGTCCTACATCTGTGTTTTTTGGTGTGCACACTTTCTTTTTGAGCAACTCCACCAAGTCTGAATCCTCCTGGTCTCTGTGAGTCTGTAAGTGAAGCAGGGAGGATATAAAGGAGGAAATTGTCCAGCATAATTCCCTTTTCATATCTTATTTCTGCACAGGTCTTTTCAAGCCCCACTTCCCTGTGCTGGGAAACTCAGGAGGAAATCCCTGAAATGCTTGGACATGAAGCACAACTGTCCCAAAACAGGACCGTTCCTAATGAACGGGAAGCCGAGCTGAGTCAGACAGGCTTAGACAGGAAAAAAGAGGCAGGGGCCATCAGGATCATGCCGCAATCCCTGTGCAATGGTGGGTAATGAAGGAATCAAGCTCGGCTGGCGCCTTTTGTTTTCGTGGTTTTCCCAACTAACTCTTATAGGTAGATTTTGTTCAGTCTCCTGCAGTTATCCAACAAACTTCACATATGTTGTGATATGAAAATGGATCATTTGCTCACGGCTGAAGAAATAGTGTAGAAGGATTGAATGCGTTTGCCAAGCTCCTGTTGCACAGGGACAAAGGTAAAGCCAATTCAGGAAGAGCTTGATCCTCTTTAAGGCCTGTACTGCATCAAACACAGCTGAGTGACTCTGACAGATATGATCACAGATGGGGGCAGTAAGAATCACTGCCTGCTCGGATCCTCTATCAAGGCACCAGTCATACTCTTGTCAATAATCCTCCTTCAATGCACCAGAACATTTGAGGCATATGGCAGACATTTTCTTGTTGTTTTTAGCTGTGTACGATTACAGTGTAATTTCAAAGGCCATTTCAGGGTCTCACCTCACCGTGGAGATGTTTGTGTACTCCATAAGGCAACAGCATGTCTCATGAATGCAGCATGGGAAGGGGAGAGGAACCAAATCAAAGGGAGACTTAAGCTCCCACTAATCCAAAAGAACTGTCTCAAGGCCTGTTGGGATCATGGTCCTGAACCTTGCCACCCAGCAGGAAGGTGTATTTATGCTTGAAGGGATTTGATACGGTACTTGGAATGGGTTGGGTTTCATGACACTGACCAGTTAATCATGTCATGAGATTTTCCTGGGAGAGCCATCCTGCTTTCAGTCCTCACCATGCGATGTATACTGGGATTTCTGGCAGGATGGGTCATGCCATGTCTTGAAATGCATGTTAAAAATGGCATAGAAATTAATCTAAGAATCTAATTTGTGCTCCATGTAAGAAGCAAAAATATCCACTTCACTTGCGTGTGTGTATTTGTTCCTTTAAGCTGGCATTTCTAACCTATGATATCACTTTGTGTTGTGCTTTTTTCTCTATGTTGATGAGAGCGCAGCGCTCCATGGTAAGTTAGCCCTGGCCTCTACTTACCACTGTAATGGCAGTGCTTTTAGTCTACACCTCCTGTATTTGTCACTGTTAGTGCAGGAAAAACACCCAAGCAGACGAAGGTCAGCAGGTCTATACTTGCATCTTTGTTGTGTCTGCATGTCTACATGCTCGGTCCATGCTCACTGGCGTGAGTGGGTCAGAAGCCACAGCCTCTCTGAATTACTGGCTGTAATTAAAAGCTGTGATGTCTCTATAAAGACACCCTGGCAGAGATGGAGAAATAGAGGGAAGGCTGGTGGAAAGCGGAGAGGAGAGGCGCTCCTGATGGCTGAGCCAGTGCGACTGTTCACCAGATGTTCCCAGGCTCCCCTCTTTGACTCCTCGCCTTCCTTCTTTTCTCCTCCAGCCAGACCACTGGAGGGGGAAGACAGCAGTGCCCGCAGTGTTGCTTCGAATGATGCACGCCACGCGAACTCATCCTCCCCTGTGGCATGCACATATTTCTCCCAGCCACGCAAAGTGCTATGTGATATGAGAAAAGAACGTGTCATTCGAGCAGGAGACAGGAAAAGAGAATGGAAATAAGGCTGAGGAAAAGAGTAGATGATGATGTGACTTCTTCTGCCTGTGAGGTCTGTTTAACTATTTGTCGGTGTCTATTACACGTTTCTCACACTCGGCGTTGTGTGGATGTCTGCGTGCGCGTGCATCCCCGGCTGTGTGGTGTGTTGTAGATGTGGAGATGAAAGCGTCTACAGGCCCACAGGAGAGCTGGCAGCAGCAACAGACGGGAGGTCTGGCAGACAGAACGAGGAGGCGCATGGACGCAGCAAAATTAGACAGATCCTCCTCTAACAACCTCGGGTTATCTAAATAGGAGGTGAACGCCACCGATACAAGGGCCTGCTTCAAAGCAAGGTCAGACCAATGTGGCCACTTGATCATCTAAGACTGGACAGAAGAAGGGAACAGATAAGACCTTCTGTTTGTACATGATATTGTCATTTTGCTTTATTCCTGTCCCTAAAAACCTACGATTACACACACAGTGTAATGTTTGGTGTTAATTCATGGGGGGAAGAATCTCGCACCATCTCAACACCCACAACGCTGACCTTTTCTTAAACAGGGGTGAGCACCAGTTTTACAGCTCGCCACCCCTCAACCTCTTCTATTAAAACCAATCAACCGCCAGATACGTAAAGAACAAAAGGATGTAATCAACAAATATAGTCATACAGAAACCTTGAATATTACCACAAGTGGACATCTGGATGCACATATTTCGTAAAAACTCCAGCAACTTCAAAGATTTCATGGCATGCTGCTGCCATCAATCCTTGTAAAGACAGGCTGGGTCACGATAGATGTGTAAAGAAAAATCCAAGGGAGTAACGGCTTCATCTGCCCGTGAAGGTTTGCTTTACAGGCCCGACCGTGTCACGGGCAGCATCAGCCAACATCACAGTGGGGGGAAATAGCTCCCGCTTGTGAGCATGAAAACACAAAAAAACATTCCTCTCCAGTGGTGTCTCCTTCTCTTTCTTCTTTCCGCCTACAATTTGCTGCCACTTTGTGTACTCTACCTCTGATTTTGATGGGGCTGTTGATGTCGGCCAATGTGCCTCTTGGGACAGCAATGGAAACCCCAGAAGCTAATCACGCGTCCCTTGTCTTTGGCAAAGTCACACTGAGCATTACATGCAAGCATCGCCGGGTCTGTAACATTTGCAATGATTGATTCAAGCTACGATTCTAATCAATAGCAGACTGTTGTTCAGACTTTTGGCGGTAAGGCATCTCCTCATCATCAAAATGTACTCAAGGCGGATTTTCAGCTCAGCAAAGAATAGCGATGTCAACCCGCACTTCACATTAAGGCAAGTCAAACAAATAAGAGGATGGCTGTCTCTAATGTGTGTACACAAGCCTACAAAAGGCAGTTCAGTAAAACTACTACTCAACCGGGCCAGAGAGTGTGAAAAAAAAAACATTCACTCACACCCCTCCTCTTTCTTCCTGCTTGGAAAAGACCAGATGACAATAATGTGGAGTATGGAGCCCTAGTGAGCGCGGCTGACCCCTCCTCTTCCACCTCCCTCCACCCTATGGTCTTTGAAAGGCCTCCACATGTTTATGGCTCATGCCTGTGGTATGACGATGGATTCTCCATATAAAAGCCAGCAGGATCATGGGGTGTTTCAAATATTGCTCTCTGAAGACAGTTGCTGACAAAATGACAGCAGTTTTATTTATTTTGGTCAGAGAGCAAGGGCACTTAGTGGGAAGTTAATCAGAGAAAACCCCCCTTCCACTGGCTTCCAGCATCGCAAACCCCCTCCCCTTCTCCCCCCAAAATAAGGAATGTACTCAAGACAGAGAAGTCTCAGAAACTCCTGGTAATGACTTTCTCTTGCAGTGGAATATTTAACATCAACAGATCACACAGGAGGCAGAAAAACTTACCCAGAAATTTGGGTTTGAGACCATCAGCAACAATTCCAGATAAGAGCGTGGACAGTCAGGTTAAGCTGGCTTTGAGCTTTTTTTAAAGTGTTTAAAGACGGACTAGAAGTTCTGTTCATTTGACCAAGTCGATGACAGGTTGATGTGCCTATCGTCTTTCCTGCTGCTTCATCTCTGTTTCACAGCTTTGTGAAGGGCAGAACCCGGTTTTGATCTTCACAAACAGATTGGGGAAAGATTTAATTAAATTACTGAATGATACAAGCCGACTTGGTGGGTGGTGGTACAAGGTAGGCGTCACTCCGTCAGACACCAACTCAGGCCTTGTGCCTGGAGCCAAACCATCATTGTCCAAAGGAGGCAGAGTGCCTCTGAGGCCTTCTTACCAGCTACTGTGTCAGCCCCTATGGAGCGGCCTTATTAAATGAAGATTAAGCTGTGGCTCCATCAGTCACAATAGGCTGCAGTGAGGGGCACAAATAATCACTATGACAGGGTGGTTGCCAATTAGAGCTCTCATTCTGTCCTGGGAAAAAAACTCCTTGTTCCACTCCTGCTGGGGGGAAGAACTGATCCAGATTGTCTGTGATATTAGCTGGGCCAGAGATCACCGTTAATCACCAACCACCATTCCAGTGTGGCAGAAATCAGAGCAGGACTCGTCAGGACCAGTTCCTGTAGCACACTCAGCAAACACTAATTCTAATATGAAGAAAACAGGAGTGAAAACCTCTGCCTGTGAGTGCATTGAGCCAAGTTCATAGTGGTAGCTCAAGCAAAACGCTTTGAAAACGGTTGCTGACAATATTAACAGCAGCCATATTTGCTTTGGTCAGAGAGCAGGGGCTTCTCCTACTGCTCTGGGAAAGCACTTCTGACTCCCGAACAAACTGCACCATGAGCTGTTCTGCTGAGACAAGAAGAGCACACTCCATCAATTAGGATCAAATTGAAGGCCTGGCTCTGTTTTAGACACAAAAAAACCAGACCTGAAAGTCAATGGCTACATCTGACAATAAAACATGTAGAAATGTGTTTGTATGCTGAGTTTCCCCAGCCAAACCCAGGCCAGACTCATATGTGAATGTGCTGAGTGAGTAACTAAAATGCTCAGAAGTGAGTGGCATCTTTCGACAGAGCTTAAAACCCCCTGGCTCAGGCAGAATAAACAGCAAGATTGTGTGCCACACGTTCAAACACAACCATGAGCAAAAACCACATGCTCGTATGCAAGGACTGCCAGAGACCGGAATTGTTTGGTGTTGCAAACGGCGCACACCACAGACAAAGAAATTCAGCTTCCTCCAAAGCAGATTTAAAGCAATCACTGTTGCTCTGTGCATCGTTTTACAGGAGCAGAGACAGCACAGCAGATGGTTCACAGACGGTGAGAACTAGGAGGTCCATAGCACTGTGGATTCGCCGCAGAACCAGACTGGCTTCAGACACAACCTGGCAAAAATCCCACAAGTCAGCCAAATCCCTCTGGGTTCCAATATGGGTTTATTTCAGTCCCCTACACCAGACTGTAGGTGTTTTTTGGGTGATATAAACAAATTGCCCACGTTCTCCGTGATCTCAAATGGCGCTGAATGCAAAGCCCTCGCAGGACGTCACACTGCAGAGGAGTAATGAGGTGGCACATGAAGCCTACTGTAGGTGGGTTTTTCATCTGAGCGTGCAACGAAACTTTGAAGGTTTAAAATTAATGGCAGTAGAAACAAGCAGCACGACCAGAGGTAGTAATCACAGTTACAGTATAAACACAAACTGCACCCAGGAGTTATGGCAGAGAGGATCAGGAGTGGCTGGATCTCTGCTGTCAGATGACTGATGGGATGGAGGCTTTGGCCCGGGCTGAGCCCTACAGCAGAAAGGGTTTCTCTGGTTACACATGCAAGATCAATACTTCCTCAAAGGCCTGTCAGCGCTTCCAAGCACAGGTACATACGGTGATCACATGGCCAAGATAATCACTAGACGGTTCTCTCTTTCCCTCTTTCTTTCCATGAAAACAGCACAGTGTCTGTGAGTCTTCCTGGGTTTAGCAGAGCAGTCCTAAAAGCAATCTGAGCTCAGATTGCACTACACAGATCTGGTCTTCAGTCTATTTAGTTATCGAATGCAAAATTGGCAAAGCAATGCATTTGTACAGTTTCATAATTTTTTTATCGTAAAACTTCTCTTCTTGTTTGGGGTCAACTGTGAGCTCCTGTAAAACAAATCCACTTCTACCTACAAATCTCACAAGCAGAGCTACACAAATGTCACTCCTACCTTCTGCCATTAAGACCGTCTGAGAATCTGAAAGCCGATTTGCAGAAATTGTTGGAAATTAGTCTGAGTTGTAACGGTGCGTTTGTCTTGGACTTTACACCCTCTTTAATCCCAAATCAGGGATTACGTTGGGTTATGAACACTTATGTTGTTTACACACCAGCAAATGTGACCAGCTCGCAGGAGCAGCCAATACTTAGACAATATTGCAAGCAAGAGAGAAAGTGAGGAAACTATACAGATGAATGGGCAGAGCTGAAAAAAAGAAGCACAGAGAATCAAACTTGTCACAAACATCTTTTTGCAAACCAGTGAATCTGTTGACAGGGGTTGCTGGGAAATCTGTAGGGAGTTCCTTGAAGGCAACAAAACTGAGACGCCGAGTGCTGCAATGTTATCACTTTCCTCTCCTCTCCTCTCCTCTCCTCAGCTCATGAGGCAGAGAGGGAAAAACCCTCTCTATCAATGCTGATAGCACTGGAACAGCTATTAATAAAGTGTCTTTATTGTTTCTAGCCTGTTCAGAGCAGCACTCCAGGGATCCAAAGGATAGAAGAGGGTTTAAATATCTCAAGGGTACAGTATAATGTGAATGGCAGGTCATCCAGCCACATTTATTCCTTTAGTTATCATCTAGTGCACTTACTATTCTCAGAAAATTAAGTGTGGAATTGTTTTTCAGTCACTCTTGAAGATCACATTTTTTAAATGACTCAGCAGATTCTAAAAACTATTTGAGAATTCAATGTTGGATAAGATGGTGAGATTTATCCCTTATTATCTACCTACTATCATATAATCTGAACAAGGTTTTTACTTCAGAGAATATTAACCAAAACATTTGCAACTCTAACCAAAATCCCACTTTATCTGTTGTGATGTTCAGTAGTTTGATTAAAAATTAACTCAATATTTTTTGCGTCCAGGGACTCAACGGTATCTTTTCCTGCCATTTTTAAGACAGAAAGTGGGGGCTGCTGTTTTGCCGAAAGAAAAAAAAAGAAACAGATCACAGCAGCCTGAGTGATGTTGTTCACATTGATCCGCAGCTTGCAAGAAACACATCAGGCATGACTTACACCAACATCATATTTGCTGAGAACAAGCTTCTTTTCTTCTCATCATCTGGGCTTTACTTTGGACACTTGTATATATTCTTTCTTTTTTTTACAGTAGGACTAAATCATTGCAGATGCAGTGAGACGGAAAGAAAACCGTTTATATCTTCTTATGCCCTTCAGCTAAGCTTGGACACAGAGCTCCATCAATGATGTTCAGTGTAACTTAAATAAGTTAATATACTGTAGATACTTTGCAAGCCTGAGTGATCAGATAAGCATTGCCATAAATAGTGCATAGATACTTGCAGCTTTATCTTATTTCCTGTCTCCATTTAATTCACTGCATCTTTGAAAACACTGGTTATGTAATCCCACAATGTGCTTGATGTCTGGTGTCCAGTGAAAAGAACTGACTTTATTTTAAGATGGTTCTTTAAAGCATTTTGGATTATTGAATTGTCTTCTAAATGTAAAATTCCTGCAGTAAGGTTTGAGTTTTTATCAATTCAGTTTAAAGTTGATTGCACAACATTTCAATGGCTCTATAAAAACTGCCACTCAATTGTACAAAAATAGTAAAACGTTGAGGCACCTCATATTGATCTTTTCAGACCTTCCCTGAGGGCATCTCTGATTTTCAAGGAAGGGCCACAGAAAAAATAAAGTTAAATAAAGGAAAGGAATAATTTAAAAAATTGTCCCCAAGCTTTTTTCCACAACATGGCTGTAAGGTTGAAATGACCCTGTCAGCTGGGGCAGGCATGTGCAGCTGCATGCAATGTAATATTACATAGTTTTTTCACCTTGCATAAAAAAAACACAACTTCGGCTCACTATTAAAACTAAAACACTGCGAACTGTAAGCTTATGGCGGTGTGCTTAATGTCATTTTGGCACAAAATGTCTTCTATGTCAATATGGAGCCCCTAGTGATTGGAGTAATACTTTGTTTTATTGGTTCTTCTACTTCTTGGACCAGTTGCTATATAGATTTTATTGAAAGTTCTTGTAAGCATCAAAATGTGTGTGCACGTGTTTGAGATGAGGGAAGTGTGTTGGGAGTGGAAATTCAATTATTTTGCATGGTTGTAAATGTAAAAGGTCACGAACCACTGCCTTAAAGTACTTGCTCCTCTTCTTTGGGCTTTGGCCGCGTCCCAATCACCTGCATTTCAGCGGCTGCCCTCTCCTCCTTTTGGAGCGCACTTTATTATCACTCAAGCCAAGTGATTATTTTACAGCGCAAGTTGGTCGGACTTCATGTGACACCCCTGCATCTGTGGAGTGTTTCTCCTCCAGTTTGACTTCAGTGGCTCACATTTTTCCTTGTGTTTATTTGAACTGTGGAGTGTTGCATTTCACTGCCGTTTGCCAAGTGGGGATTTTTCACTAGCAGTAGGGAATTAACAACACATGCCTAAGTCTGAAATTTGCCTTTATTAAACAGGCCACCGCAGCACTTCACAAGCCCTGAGAGTCCTAAGATGCATATACAGTGACACTTTTACACACAGTTTGTAGCCACCAGAGATGTAACTCAGTCAGTGGATAAGGGACTGCACTGAGAGGTTTACAATGACCACATCACCACGGAGCAGTAGGCCTACTTTTAAATAAGACGGACATGTCCGCTGTTCGTTACTACAGAAGTGTAGAAGTGTGGAAAAATGCTTTTGCTGAGCGTTCATATATCAAGTTTACAGCGACTTCCCGTAAGAGTCTTCACGCCTGAGACAAGTGACAACTGTATCCATATGCAACAACGCCAAATTTTAATTAAAAGGGTGATAAAGTTTCGAGAAAAGGTCAAGCAGGCATGTCAAAGTCATGCAGATGTGTAGTGGGGGTGGGGAGGAGGGGAGGCTGGGCAGAAATTCCCTGACAAACAGGACTGGGCTTTGGAAACTAAATGTGCCATGGGATCACAGTTTCCAACCCAGACAGCAGCGACTGCCCTGCTAGTTCTGAAATATGAGAAACTATCAGGCTTTATTTCAAGTTTATTTACTCTTTCGCCACTTCACTAAGTGACCCTCCCACTCAGCGCACCAAGCCAAAAATGGAGAGAAATCTCTGAGGTTAGAGTATTTTCCTCTTTTTGTTGTTTTGCCTTTTTTTTCTCTGACTAACTGAATGATATCTGCCATTGTTACTGCTTCCTTATTTGGTGAATTAAATATTTACACTTGGCCTATCTTAATCCAAAGTTTATGAGAGATGTAAAAGTACATTAAGGGAAAGGACATTTATTCTAAAAGCAGTGCTAAAGGAGGCCCTCACCCCAAATGGTGTGTTTGGACCATCTGAGGGAAATGGTTTACTCCTTGAAAAAAATATTTCCTTTAGCCGTATTTGCGCACAGAGAAAGTCCATCAACTTTTCATTTAATGGCCTGACATACAAGCTACGTGCACCGCAAAAAATCTCTCAGGCTGACAGGAGGAAACAGAGACGGCCATTGAGGAAACCTGGAGTTTGTACTTTTGAAGAATTCCACTGAGGAGATGAAGGGAGATGGAAGAGAGGGGTGGGAAATGTACCTCAGGAAAAGAGCTGGCTCGAAGAAAGGCTGCCATGGAAAAACACTAATATTTCATGCAAGGAAACGCCACTGTCAACCTCGACAACACAGATGGTGAAAAAACATGGCTGAGTGTGAAGAGCAGGTTACACGACATGGCTGAGACTCTCAGAAGGTTCTCCGCTGGGAAAAGTGAGCTGCTTTCTTTCACATGCACCTAAACATATTGCTGAAAAATCCTTACCTCTTCTGCAATGTCTCACAGCCATTCTGCACATCCTGGATTCAGCGATGGTGGGACAGGGTATTGTGTCCTTGGGTGGTTTCTTTACAATGTGCCGCGTCCGGGTCTCCAGACCCCACTTATAGCCACAGGTTTTGTTTCTCCTGGTGCAGGCTCCCCACTCACTCCACTGACCCACCTCACACCCCTCTGCAAGAAGACACAAACAGTGATGAGCAGTGAAACCTCATGCCATTTAGTGGCATCTCAGAGACCCCGGGTCAAGTTTTAACACAAGGTGAGAGAGCTTTACCGGGATGCTACAACCTCTTTGGGTGTGGTCCAGCCACACCGTTTGTTTTCGGGTCCAAACCAAGTGGCCAAAATGAGATGTTATAGAATGGTGCTTACAGGTAAAGAGGGGTTAAAAAAAGAAAGGAAAGAAAGGGTATACACACTTTTGTGGCATATCCATTTAGTTTACATACCTCCACACTCCATGGTGTCTTCCAGTGGGGCAAAGCCCTCAGGGCACTTGTCAAAGCAGCGCCCTTTCTGTAGGTAGAAACCCGATTTGCACTTGGTGCAGAAGTCTTTGCTGAAGCAGGACTCGCAGTTATCTATCCTGCACCCTATGAAACAGAAAGAAAGGAATCAATGGGGTCTGAGAAAACCTCTCATCTGGAGTTGATCTAATGCTAAAGAGTTTGGGAAAAGGGGTTCTTGAAGGGATTATAGCATCTCTTCCTCAAAAAAGCCAGACAATATCCAGTGATTCAATTCGCAAGGGGACTCAAGTGTATTTCATCAAATTTGTTTAGCCTGACATGATGTTTTTATCCATACCTTCCTGTTCCTGTTTAAAGTGAGCAAATTAAAATGGGAAAAACACATCTTCAGCAGTGCTGAGAAAGTAAGTGATCCTGACCTCTTTCAACAGATTGATCTGAAAATATGGATAATAATTCACAATCTCACATGGTTTTAACTCCAAAGAGGAATTTTATCAGTCTACACTGCTTCAGTCTGGTTTTTATTCCCATTTTATTTCAAGTGGGAAGGATGGCTCATGATCACAAAGCTGCAGTACTGTGGATCCTTGAGGTTTAAGCTTCAGTTTGACAAAAGGAAGGTGGGTTTGCAATGGTGAGGTAGGAGGGAGACACTATCTTGCCAAATAAATACAGAACACTCTAGTCAGCAAAAAGCAGCGCACTTATCCTCTCACACCACACCCTGCTGCGAATGTCACACAGCACCAAGCCTGCAAAGAAAAGACTCCTCAATGTGTCATCAAGCTCTCTGCAAATAGCACGTCAAGCAGGGCCAAATTACAACAACCACACCGACAGGGCGACGCACAGCCCCACATGATTAGAAGGAGCCTCCCAGAGCTATCTAATTTATGTTGCTTCTCAGAAACTCTCTGTGGTCCTGTTACCCAATAACCTCAATCTATAACCTGCAGCCACCATCCAGTTCCCACTTTGCAGGGGGCTTCTCAGGTAGGGTGTCATCTGCTGGCCTCTGATTGAGCCTTACAAGTTGAAGCAACCGTGCATTAGCTCGCGCACTTCTTTCAATGCTTCAAGCATGATACTGTGATTTTCCACATGTGAGAACGACGGAGGCTCAGGGCTGCTCTTTTATCTGTGACCCTTGCAGGGCCCAGGGAAGGGAAGGTTCTCACAATCACACCCCTTAATTACGCCATCTCCAGCTAACCATCAGGCCTCCTCCTCGACATTCCTGCAAAACGAGGGGGTCCCTCCCCGCTTTACTTTGAACCCTAAAGTATGGCCTCTGCACACTCACTCTGGTCTCACGCTTTCCCGACCAGTCTAAACAAACCATGGACACACAAGCACACATATGCACAAACACACACATACCAATAAGATATGGTTAGAGATAGGCCCACTCTACAATAAAGCTGCACACCACATTGTGTTAAATTTACAGTGTGAGCATAAATCCCTGATCCCTTGAGCACTTTTCTGCCCTCCAAAATCATTTATGGATTCAATAATCTGATCTAATCATTCTATCAGCATCATTTCAGTTCCCATTGTTCCATTCTGGTTTTAGTGTCTATAAATTGATTTTTGGCATCCTTTTTAAGTTAACTGCCTCCTGGACATTTCTGTCTGCTAAAACTGCCTCTGTGGATCAAACAAAATCAGTAATTCTTGGGTTTGATACAAAACAAACCCAATACAGGGAGCAAGCTAGTAAATCACTACGCTAATTTAAAAGCACAAAACAGTCTTTTACAACTCGCACTTCCCCGGGCTGTCATCACCTGAGAGATTTTTAGCTCACAAACAAAAAAAAAAAAGCTTAGAGGGAGACCAAGAACATCTGGCAGCACTCTCAGCACTGGGCTTGTGCAATTCCTGGATATTGACAGTAAATATGAACAACACAGATGTGCGAAGTATTGCATCCTTGAGGCAGCAGCACAAGAACTTGATGAAGTTTTTGATTAAAACATCATCATTGGTTTCTGTTTCACATGAAGCGACTGTGTAAATGCCTGTAAATCTTGTTTTCTAAATAGATGATAAGTTGGAATGTCACTCTGAGATGGATGAGGTGGGTGACGTGATTGCGGCAGCATGGGAGTTCAGTTGTAGGGAGGGGAAAGTTTGAGAGTCAGAGGTCATCAGACTGAGGTGGGTGAAAGGGATTGTCATGACAAACACTGATCCCTTGGTCAAGCTATCAGCCAAAAGGCTATCTGGGACAGTATTGAGAGCTATCTGGGACACTGGAGGAGCTCCGAAACTAACCACTGGTCAAATCAGCAGCGAAGCAGCTTGTCCAGCAGTGCCAGAAACAGATACAGGGGAGCGGTTTCAATCCCCCTGTAGGATTAACCTTGGGACCACCTTTAAAGTCTTCGTCTAGGTGCCTCTGGGAGGCTAATAAGAAATAATGAGGTCATCAGATCCCACTGAAGGCCTGGAGTTCTTGGACTTAAACGTATTATCATCATTATCTCTCAGCCTGGTTCTGGCTGTGAGTTATTGTATTATGAACACAGGCGGAAGGGCCTTATGTTCTCTGAGAGGAGCTGCAAACGCTGTCATTAAAGTGGCTGAGGGTGCTGAATTTAAAAAGATGCTGTCACCACAGCACCAATTTCACTATTAATCCATATCGCTGTTACACTTTTTTCTTGGATTTTGCGCTTAAGCTTTTATGTGGTTTACACGTCAGGTGAATGTGAAGTCGAGAGATGAGTCATGCAGAGTCACTTGTGATCTAATTGTGCATGCTTGGCAGAAGCTGGGCTCTCTTCTGTGGTCTGGATGGGGAACTCACTGATTTCATCATGGATACTCAAAGCCTTGTGTCAGCTTCAGACAGTTGTAGTTCCTCCACAGACTGACAGTGACATGTGCAATCAGTATCAGTCTATTACTTGACAAGAATGTTAACTGTATTAAGAGAGTGCTAGGTTGCTCTTTGAAGGCTGTTGAAACTCTAACATTTGGTATGGAGGTGGGTAGTCAGACCAAGACTGCATCAATATCCTCCACACACCTAACCAGTCTTGATGTGGCACAGTAAGAATGTCCATATTGTCAAAATGCTTGTGTCAAGGGCCGAAGAAAGTCCTGCTTTTCCATCTTTCACCTCCAAGCTAAATCTGAAAGCTCTGACCTACTCTCCAGACTCAAGGTTGGGCTGACATGGAAGCTTTGGCTTGCTCGCTGTCACCCAGCCATGTCGTGTGGGGCTATGGATGGCAGGAGTTCATGGCTAAGGCTAGAGCTGCCATGTTCTTCTGAAATCTCCGTGGTGTTTTTTCCACATGGGTGATCCCCCTGCTCGCTGGCAGGGAGATATTTGAAACAGGGGTGGTGTTCCTGTCAATCAGCACATCCCACAGAAAGCTCAAGGATGACAGATGTGTCAGCGGTCCTTCTAGCCTCTTCACCAACAGGCAACAGAGTCTGATGTACTTACCTCTACTTCTGTAAATGCTCAGCCAGCCCTAGCAGCCACACTCACCCACACAGCCTCAGACAGGCGGTCAAGCACAGACAGCCCCTCTGCTCACACTACTGAATGAACAATTACACAAGGTCTCAAAAGTTCAACTCTGCCTGCAGCTCTTACGTCCGCAAATGAGGACTTGGTTATGATGGATCCATTGCACTGACTGGCTAATAAAAAAGTATGATGATCAGTTAAAATGTGATTATTAGACAGCCTTGAATAAAGCTCAAAGGGTTGTTGTTTTTATTTGGTTTGTGCAATGAAAATACTGAAAAAAATGAGAAATACTGGGACTGAATGAACTAGAAATGAGTGAGAAAACAGACAGTGCTGCCAGCTAAGGTTCACAAAAACCTAAGATACTTCCATTATGCAACCTTATCAACTTTTAACCCAAGATACCCGTGATATATTTTAAATGTAGCCACACTGAAGAATTTGAACCCTTATTTGATCACCAACTTTGAATTTGATATAAAAAACAATTAGGTCACCAGTTCATTAGTCTAATAGAAACAAACATACACAGAAAAAGGCATTCAACAAAGTTAGTTTGACACTGAAAGGGCTTTGATTTTAAACCACTCTTTCAGGATATTGGCAATTTTCAGCCATGGATCAGACAACTAAGCTTTTAGAGACACTACAGTGGTGTAAGGAACCTACATGCTGGAAAGTTAATATGTCATTGTATGTAGCAGTAGGGGGTATGGAATACACCCCAAGGGAGGAAGTCTTGAATGCAGCTCTACTCTCTTGCTGACCCTCTCAGTGCTTTGTCTCATATAAAAGACAGCTTATGGTCGTCTCTCGGCTCATAATTCTTCCAACCAGAGAGCTCACTTGTACTACAGAATGACAGAATATGCTTTGGCTTGGGAATGTGTCTTAAACTGAAGCATAATGAATTGTGACTTAGGCAGGAGCATGACTGCACTGCATTCATACAGATTTGGCTGTACATAAAGCACTACACTGTGTGACCATTGCTACAAATCTTCCCTGCAAAGCGGAGGAGTGACACCCACAGACATTGGTGTGGGGCCTCTACTAAGCAATTGATAAGAAGCCCTGTGGATAATGTTGGAGTTACCGTATATGGTTTATGACCCTAATCAAGTTCTCCATTAGCTGCTTAAAGGAGTTGTATTGGAGTCCAAGGAAAGTAATAAATGGACATGAAGAGACATTAAGCAGTGAAAAGACATTGTTAACAAAGCTACTCTATCTGAAATGGTAGTTAACACTGTGGCTCGAATATCTATGGAAATCCACTGAACCTTAGATGCAAATGGGCCTTGAGTTGTGTTATACGGCAAGAATCATTGTTCCTATTGTTTTTGGCTCTACCTGTGGTGTCATTTTACCAGAACTGAGTCTTTAACATATTATTCTTCACCAAATATAGGTTTTCAGGTTGTTCTGAGAAAGTAGCATGCATGCAATCATTTAAAAAGTAGACTTGGTTATGGTTTGGGCTTTTTTTGTAGTTTTACAAATACTCTATTGTGTGTTTCCATGTAAAACTGATCAATCAAAGCAGAAATGATTGTTGATTTATTCTGAAATTTAAAACTACCTTCAGTTTGCTTAGATTTTAGCAGTTAAGCACAGAGAATCAGTGGATACAATTGACTACACTGATGCAGATTTCTAAGTAGAGCTGTGTATAATTAATATGAATAGTTAGTTTCTTGTCTGTGTTTTTTTTTTTTTAGGAATTTTTGTTTTAGCTCTCATATTGGACAACTGGTATCATGAATACTCGCTCAAAGCTACTCAGTAATGCCAAGCTTTAAGCTACCAGAAAGAATAATTTAATGTAATCGTAAAAAAATGCATTTCTTTAAACCTTCTGACTACTTTTGAGGGAGAACTAACGTTTAGATTTTTACACTCATTTATCAGAAGTTTACTTTGTTTTTTGTGTTTTCTCATTGTATATTGTTATGTTTCCACCAAGTCTATGGTAAGTTAGCACAGGCAAGTAATCAAACTTGTTGCCCTTACCTTTGTCAGACAAATTAAACAGATTTTTATGGGTTTCCTTGTCTCATTGTGCATTTCATTGTGTGCTCACAAAGTAAACCATGCCTTCATTCCTCTCTCTACACATAGCTCCCCGAGTCACATGCCTGTGGATCCTCTAAAGTTCCATCAGAAATACTGTAAGTGAGGTTTCAGGCAGTGACAGGCTGAGTGTGTAAGCCTCTTGCTTGTATAGCTCTTGTTTTCCTTTACCCAGGCAGTCTGCAAAAAAATTCTTGAATGAGATAAGATCACACAGACAAACTCTGGTGTAATAATAAGCAGCTGCTCCTTAAGTGATTTCAGAGGTTGTGTTTAAAAAGCTCATGATAACAGAGATGTAATACCAAGCTCCAGGCCCCTTTGGAAACCAAAAGCACACAGCAGCTCTGAGCAGTCCTGGAGAAATCTTCACTGTCATTTGCCCGCAGCGTATTAGAGCCCTTTGGGTACCAGTTGCCTGTACCGGCTCAAAAACTTCTAAACCAATAAAATGTCCATTTATGGAGACTGGCCATGAAATGTTTTTATCAAAATGACACATGGAGCGCAGCTGAGAGTGAGACTGAAAAAGGAAACTGGATTAGAGAGCAATGGCTGAAGCAGCGATCACATCAAAGTAGGTTTCACTCTAAGATCTGATGCTACGTGACAATACAAGATGTTGTTCTAACAGCAGTGTGTACGGTGAGGGAACCAGATTAACTTGCCGCACATCAGGATCAGTTAAAGTCAAAAGTCACTTAGAGTGGGGATACAGTGGTTAGGATGGGAGGGCTGAAGTAAAAAAAGAAAAGAGAAAAGGCTTTTTTTCTTTTATAACTAAAGAACAAGATGTTTTTCTCTTCCAATTATCTTAGTCATGATAATAGGGGGAAATGACTGTGGAGTCTTTAAGTTTTGCGTCTAATGTGGGGAGGTTTGATAAACTTGCATTTCTGGATGCACATGGACATGTAGAACACACATGTTTGGTGTGGGGGTATCCATTTGATACCAGTAGCTTACTTGAAAAGAAATGAAAAAATAAAGACTTGTGTAAAACTCAATTACACATGAATTTCCTGCAAATCAGCTATGATCCTATTAGAAGAAATTATATTTTAGTTCACTAAAATGCTAAAATGTCAACCTAGGATGTTTGTGATATGTTTCAACTTCTGTAACATAATTCGATATGTTGAGTATGAACAACATTACATTTCAGGCCCAATTTCTAGATTTTTTGGCATTCCTAAGGTTTAAAGTATGAAAACGGCATGCAAAAATCACTGACAATATGCCATATAACATGCTGTGTTGTATGCTAACATGCAAGCAAATACAGAAATGCTGTAGACTTATTGTGGGAATAATATTGGTAAGCACATTAATCACACATTGAATGTGTAGTAAATGAAGCTACAGGAGCTGGAAGAGGCCATTTGTCACAACTTGAGCTTCTATCCAGGCAAGGTCGAGGCATTTCGGACTTCATAGATACAGAGAAAAATAACCGAACCCCACACCTGACAATATAAGCCGACCACCAGAATATTAAAACTGCCCATTAGAAATTTGCCCTAGACTAATAATAAGTCAGTACTTGACATGGTAAAATGAAGCTACCAGACACCAAAGTTCCAGATTTGGAGGTTTTGAATTTACATTTTTCTGTGTGAGCAGTTCAGTGTTGGCCACAGAAACCTTTACATGTTTTTCATTGTCATAATAAGATGGAGCCAGCAGATGTATTTGCATTTGGGCGGCAGTGACTGGGTGAACGTAGTTCGTTTCTCTTCCTGCAGTTGCTACATGTTCACATTATTCGGCCTAAAGGTTTGGACACCCTCCTCTGGGTATTCACTTTAGTGCTTCTGTCAGGAGTTTGGCTCAGGGAACTAAAAAGCTTCAGGTTTCTCTCTATTTTCATATGAAACACTCAGCCAACACCTCAGGCTCTGTGTAAACCTATAAAGGCTCTCTCCATCTCTCAGAGCATATTCCATGTTACCATAAGGTTATGAGATCAGGGTGCTACATGAGAAAAAAGATACATTTTACTAATTGGATTTGAGTGTTAGTCTTTAACAAGAATTGTTGAGAACATTTTGATTTGTCATTGTTATTGTTTGGAGTTTTTATTAACAGCACACCTTAATTCAGAGGGTATAAAACCAAATGTGTGGTCTCTCTAAAGCTGGAGCCTAAAAACATGGCAGCCTATAAAATGTATAACCAAAAAATGGACCATCAGCAAAGTATCCAACATCTTTGAAATGTCTAAAACAGTAAATAAAAGAGCCAAATAGCAATAAATCATCTCTACCCTCCTGATAAATATCAATCAAAAGAGTAAATGTTTCTCTTAATGCTTTAGTATAAAATTGTCCACTAAGATGTTACCTAAAACATGTTAGTTTACAATTTAATCACCTCAAAATGTCTTACAAGGGATGAAAGTGAGGCTGATGTTGCTCATAATGTGATATTAGTACTTCTTTGTAGCATTTAAGTCTGGATTTCATGCCTTCAGATGTTCTCATGAAAACAGGATGCTTGCTTATTCAGGTGTAAAAAAAGGAGTGTTAAAGGGAAACAAGAAACAGCGGGCTTCTCCTAGCAGGAGTTAACCATTAGGTCCCACGGGAGACAAACATCCACCTGCGTGGACCAGTTTAAATTGCGTGGTATGTGTGTCTCTTCTGGATAACTGACAATAAATCACGTGCCGTGGGGAAAAGGAAAGTCAGAGAGACTGGGTGAGTTGACCCAGGGATTTAGATCTTACTGGAGCACATGTTGACTTCTGGGCTGCGCATGCCGTAGTATCCGGCTGGACAGTCGTGAAGACATTCCCCGTACTGCCTCATCCTCTCCCGCCGTAGAAACAGGAAGAGTTTGGGTTGGCAGTTTACACAGCCGTTATCCCTGGAGCACACCGAGCAGCCTTTACAGATGGGGTACGCTCCATAGCTAGCTGCAAGACAAAGGAAAAATAACAGTTCATGAGATGGAATCAGAAATGAGATGATGTCCTTAAATAGAAAAAAAAAACATGTTCAATGGACATTCTAATTTTTCACAACTTTTATTTGTAAATGCTTTACTATAGTTATTATCAAATGGCTGTTAACATGCACAGCAATATTCTGACTATGGACCTCAAAACAGAAAAGACAATGTCCTGAATTTAGTATTTGGAATATAAAAGGTAAGATATTCGCTTCACAATCTAGTTCATATGATTTAGTCAAATTCAGGCACACTGTTAGACATAGCATTCTACTGGGGTACAGACACCCCCTAACTCAGATCATCTTTTTTCATCATTAAGAGCTAAGTTTATGAGGTGGGTAAAATTATGTTCCTCAGCCAATTGCTACTTCCATTTAACATTTCCCTCTGTGATAAATTAATTATTTTTAATTTAATCTAATTTCATTTCAAACACCTGCTGCTGACACCGAAACACAAACTGATAAAGGCTAAAGAAACTAAGCTTCATGCGAAAAATATTTCAACATGAATGACATCTGCAGGCGCAAAAAAACAAAACTCAAATCTTAATCTTACATTTGATATTTTCTTAATTCTAAAATAAAAAAGTATGATTCTTATGTGTTGGAACCATATTCTGTCCATTTTCCCACATCTTTTTTTCATCCTCACCTCCTTACCCTATCCTCCTCTTTGCATGATGAAAGTGAAACATACAAACCCGAGAATTTAAACAGGTTGTAAATCGATGAGGATTCACATTAGAACATAATTGACTGATGTTGTGGTAAATGCAGTCAGGTAATGTCGTTTTTATCTCACTCAGCCACCTGAATTAAGGGATTCAGTTTGAAAAACCAGCATGATAAAAGTTAAAAAGTCAAACTTCCCACATCTTTATCCTTATTTGCAGAAAAATCAGCTGTTTTTTGAGATCTGCTCAAACAATTGCACTATTGGAAAAAGGGAGTTGGAATTTATTCCCTAGGATTTGATGTACATCTACCGGAAGATAAAAACTGCTTTGTTTCTTGTTGTCAACGACATGAGAAAACATCTTAATAAGAACCATTTTCGCGCGATTTGGATTCTAGTTATGAAGTAGCAGCTATAATCGCTAGCATGTTATGCACTTTCACCTGAACACAATCGATTTGAGCCCGTTTGCTTCGGTGTATTGTTACCATGACAATGGGACGTGGGAACGAGCATGCACAGGACAGGAATTAACTTAAAGCTGAATAAAGGTTTACATGATAAGAGATGAGAGAGAAATTAAAAATGGAACTAAGCAGCCAATTCCTTCACAATTAAGTTTAATTCAGAATTAACATTTGCATCAGGAATTAAATGTTTACAGGGTCATTTTTCTTATGTTTAAAGCGAAAATTACTTCATTTCCAAATGAAAGAGGAATTAAATGTCTCATGTAAACGTGCCCAATGTGAACTTATTCTACTAAAGGCATTTAGTAAGGCATTAAATAAGGCATTGTTGTAATTAGAGTCATGATTGGCTATAGTCTTATCGTTAGTAAATTCTCCTGTTTCATTTGGCCTGGTCTGTGAAATGATGATAGATCATTTGGATTTACATCATACTTTTTGAGGCCTGTTCCATTCACTTTTTCAGGTTGTGTGATAGAAAAGACATCTTTGTAGTCCTGAGATTATAAGGAATCCACGGAGACTGATTATGTCAGGATTGATTACTGGCAAAAGCTTAACACTCAGGTAAAACTTTGAACTGTTTTTACTTCAAGCTCCTCATCATCTTAGTGTCAAATGTTTGAGGAATTTCTGATAGTAATTCAATTCTGTTGTCTCTCAATGTGTTGCCTTCTTGATGGAAAACTGTTTCTTATATCAACTCCAACTGTGCGTTGGTTCAGGTGTGCTGCTCACCTTTCTTCTCAGAGAAATGAGGATGCAGCTGTTTCTCCTCATTTCACTTTTTCCACTTTTTTTTTCTCCTTCTACTTTCTCTCTTGAATTTTCCTCTTTTTTGGGAAGGGGCCAGATATGTCTCTGGCTCAAAGTAGACTTCGTAACTCAGTAGAACCAACATGTACTGGTGTGGATTAAACCATTCTGCACCTTTTTAACTCCATAAAGTCGAACATATCATATTTGATATTAGTTTTTGAGACATTTTGCATCCTTTTATTGTAAAATCTTTGCTCTTAACCCTGCATTATACAATGTGATACTTGTCTTCTGCCCCCTGATTGATACCAGGACTACACTACAATCACTTTTACATGTTACACAGTAATAAATGGTAGCTATAAAAAAGAAAATTTTCACCTGAAAGAAAAATTCCCCCTATTTTGTTGAAGGGCAAAATAAAGACCTCAGAATTTGAAAACAGGACTTTTCTACCCAGTTTTTCTTCAGTTGACGGGGTGAGGAGACCTCAAAGAACATCCGTCATTATCGTTGATGAAACTTCAGCTCAAACTGATGCTAACTCGAGCTTGTTCAGAAACCTGTTTCATTTGACTTTACAGAGTGTCTTCTGTCCCTGTTGCTATCATATAACCTTATCCCTCTCTACTGGGTAGTTAACTCCTGTGTAAGATTGCACCAGGGCACAGACCTCTTACACCGAGGTATGTGCACCAGTATAAGAGGTCTGGCAATGCCTGTCTTCCAATTAATATCACATGCCCATAATATACTCCCTGACACTACTATGATGTTCGCCTTTATCCTAATGACTAATTCCATCCATATCACCCAAACCATGGTTTCTAGCCTTGCCTCAAAGATGCTTCCAGATTCAGTGACGCAAACAAGCAACCAAATCCATGAATATGAACCTAAAACAAGAGTGTGATCCTGAAAAAACAAGTCTAAAGTTGCTCATAATAAGTGGACTGGCAACCCTGGAGCCAAGAGCATGCTGTCAAAAGCAGCAATGTCATTGGAAACTCCAGTAGGATTTAACTGTGAGATTACAGTGTACATATATGTAAATATGATAGCTAAGATCAGTATTATTCTCGGAATTTAATTTAATTATTGTTTATTCAGACTATGTCTTCTTCCAGGTTAAAGTAAAAAAAACTGTTGTTGTGAAAGAAGCTTAGTTTTCTTTTATCACTGTAACGAGTCTGAAACGATCCACTGAAAAGCTGCAAAAACTAAATGAGAATTATACGTTTGGCTGCATAGTGTTGCCAGTGGGTAGTGGTATAGGCAACATTACAAGGGGTTGTAATTCAGTAGAAAAAGTAGTTGTCCTAACTGGAAACAAACCTCAAGAAGAAAAAAACATAAAGTCATGTGAAACGGCGAGGAGGACAAGGGAGATAGATTTTCGTTACATATCACAATATTTTCAAATTTTGACTGAATTTCAATACCATCACTCCTTACGCATGTAGAACAAGCACATAGTGCAAGTCATTTAGTTCAAACATGGATTGTTGCTACTAAAATTTCAGAGGAAGATGCCTTAACTATGGTGGCTCAGACAAATATACCAGAGAGGCTAAATTCTTTCGGATCAGCGTATCATTACTCATCTCTTTTTGACCCTGACTTCACCCGATGATAAGGACATGGAAAACTTAAAGCAAAGCTCAACTGTGGGAGGGCTAACCAGAAGTATACAACCCAAGTAGAAGAACAAAACCATAATAGATATATCAGGAGGATATTCTTTAACTCATAGCAAGTATGTCCAACTCAACAATTTGTCATTCATGCAAACTCTGGTTCCCCTCTCAACATTCAAATGATGATTGGTTATGGATGTGAATATTGCATTAATTCTGGTCAGAGCTGGCCTCTTAAACGATTGTGTTGAGACAGCCGATGAAAGCCCCCAAAACCGCAGTGGCTCTGGCCACGGTTCGAGTTGCCTGCGGAAGACAAAGGAGCCAGTAAAAAGACAGTCCATTCCACAATAAGTGACTTTCAATGTAAACTCCTTAGTGTCCCATTTGCAGGGAAATGTCCTTGGGCGAATCCAAACGACAGACACTTAGAGCTCATCTCAGCCAAGTTTTAAATATCACAAGCAGGGACCGGGTAACAGCACCATTCTTCCTGAGCGACCTACCACAATGCTTAATAAAACACTGTGCAGCAAGCTCGACAATGCCTGAGAGACAGAGCAGAGTATGTTTGCGTTACTGGCCATAGATCCGCATATTAGGTTTCTGCGAGCAGATTCACCCAGACGAAAGTGAATGTTAAGTGGGCCCAATGCAAGCATCGGTTTGTAATCAGGTGAAAATCAGTCAGCAGATGTCAGTGGCTTCCTCAGCTTCATCCCTTATTTTTTTCTTTTTGGAGTGCCTGGAGACTGTCTTTAGAGAAGTATGCTGCCTTTGGCCAAACTACATTCATTCTGCTGAAGCCAGAGTGGATGGAAGTAAGATTAAATGCTAATCAGAAGGTGTCTCTGATGGTCTTTTGGGATGAGGTTTACAGCGACACTCAATCAATCACAGCCCTACTGGGATGCGCCATCCAAGTCTATTTATCACACACTGGTGATGGTTCATCTCCAGTCCGCACTCGCTCAGTAAGACAAGGAGGATGAATGGAAACCCCAAATTATAACTTGTTTGGCTCTGGCGATTCTCAGATGGAAAATGGTGTCTCATGTTAAGCTGTCAATAACTATTTCTAATTTCATTTGAGCCATTGCAGGTCCTCTCTCAGTTGAATGCAGAATCCTCACAGTCAACTACCAAGTGAGCACAGATGTTGCTTAAACAAACAAAGTTTTTGCACTTGTTTTAAGAATTGCCATCAGGTAGCATCCCAACCAAAACTTTACGCATATTTCACTTTTACAATCCTTCCATTATGTAAAACTGAGCTGCTCCGTAAGACCAAACCTCAGTCCTGAACATATATTTCTGTATAATACACAGCCTAGATGTGTTTACAACAAACTGACAGTCCCCTTAATGTGGTCGTATTTACTACTGAAACCATCACCAAACCTGAACACTACACTAACAGTGAGGGAAAGTAAACTTGGCAAGAACTGTCAGACTGGAAAGCTTCGTTCTCATGCCCACTTTGAGTGGGTTTAACCCTGTCTATATTGACAGTGTTCTAACAATGCTACGCTAACAAGAGTGCAGGAAAATACTATATATGCATGCGGTCATTAGATCAGTGGACGGTCAATCAGCAGGGAAATTACAGTTACTGAGAAAGCTCTTCATAAGTCTGGCTCAAAGATCATGCTCACTCTTGTTGTTAAACATTTGTTTTGCTGGTTGCTAATCTCGCTGATTGAGGATAACATAACCACACGCCGTCTGAAAGAAGCATATCCCACATCCTGGAATTACAGTACGACTGAGGCAAAAAAAGAAGACAAGGTCTGGCTGTACACGGTGGAGAGAAACTCTTGCTGCTGATCTTGGGAGATTAGCTTTTGTGTGTGTCTGTGGAAAGGTTTGGAGGTTCAGGCCACAGGTATGTCAGGAAAGAGGCCACAATTCACAGTGTCTGGACTCGTATCCCACACTACTGGCATAATGTCTAGCGCACTTTACATCAATCTGATGACTGCCGGCAGGTTTTCAGCTATTCCATAACGGGGGAAAAATAAAAGAGAATCAAACAAAGAGGTGTAGAAGTTTCTTTATCGCTGTTTTATCTGAAACTAATTTGGCAAGAACATGAAGTGAAATGTTCAGTGTGCTTTGGAATTCCATCGGAGCTGTAGACACAGTTTTTATACACGTACTCTTTTTTGTTTTCTAATTCAGCTCGGACTAATTCAAACTGTGTTTTGCCACATGCCCAACAGCTGCGTATGGTGTTTTTCTGCTGTCACGAGTCAGGCCATGCTTTCTATCAACCACTTTGAAACCCTAGTGAGCCAGACAAGTCGAAAAGATGCACAGAGAGTACTCATTGTAAGATTATGGATACCAGGCTTAACAGACATTATTATCTATTTCTTATAGACAGGAGAGGAGTACAGAGCATTAAAAGAGGCGCTTCTTGCACACGATAAACTCATGTCGTTTACAGTTTCAACCACAGAGTGCACATTACATGAAACAAAACAAATCCGCAGTTCCCACTTCTGAAAGATCCATTGGGGCTTCAAGTATTGTATTTACAAAAAGCCATACGGACATCACTGAGGAAGCCTACACAAGAACTTTTTAACACAAAGACTTAATAAGTGCCTCAATGTGTCATGTCTACAAGGCAAAGCTGCTGCTGATGTAGAGGAACCACATAAAGGGCCTCTCTTATATCCTCTTCCTCAGCCATCGGTTTTGCAGTGACAGCTTGATTATGATGATTTCAAATGGAATGAAAAGTAACTTTGCTCATTTGCATCTAAAAAGGGCAGTTTATATGCAAATGTAGAAAAGAATAATTAAGTACTTACCTCTCTTTAAGTATGAGGCACTTGCCAGTTAGCTCATGTTAGCACAAGGATATTAGCTTGTCTCTCTTTGCACAAAAATGTGATAAATGAAATGAAACAGTAAATCTGAACTATTTTTGCAGAATCCATTGGTGTGTTCATTGGCAAGATTACAAGTGTATGCTAACTTTCATACCTTTGGATAGAGCCAGGCTAGCTTATGTTAAACTATGCTAAGCAGACACATGTCATACATCTATAGATTAAATTTTTAAAAAAAAGCAAAGCAATTTACTTTTTTTCTATTTCATTATTGTTTCAACCACCACAGTTTTGTCTTTGACAATTTATAACTCAGAAATTCATTCATCCTCTACCATCAGAGTCACAAACGATGTTTAGACTTTCATTCAACAGGACTTTTGCTGGGAGGTTTTCTCTGAACATAATTCAAGAGCAATTAGAGCTGCAGTGAGACCAGGTATGCTTTTTTTTTGTTTTGATAATGATTCTAAAACAGGCGTGACAGACTGCACATGGGGGCTGCCAAACACTCCACAAACACAGAGGTTCCACCCACGACCAGCAACTTCCTGCCTTCCACTCACCTATCGTACCGTACCGTCCGTCCTCTTCCGCTTATCCGGGGTCGGGTCGCGGGGGCAGCAGCCTAAGCAGGGAAGCCCAGACTTCCCTCTCCACGGCCACATCAGCCAACTCATCCGGGGGGACCCCGA
>JAVQJG010294715.1:0-12292 GCA_036024015.1 Craterocephalus amniculus | reverse complement strand
ATATTGCTCTGATGAAGTTAAGTTGACCTTGTTCTGATCCTACTGTACCTCACTATATACAGCACATTTATGGTGTAGCTACAGAAAAGCAAGCTTCCAGAAATTGAAAGTTGCCTACATGATGCATTAAGACTCTTGATAAAGAAGCCCAGATGGACCAGTGCCAGTGAACTGTTTGTGTCTGTTGGTATCAGCTCTTTGTTGGCTGTTTTAAGAAATCTCATGTTTAGATTTATTTGTAGACTTAACGAGTCTGATAACAGAATTATTTTAATGTTTACAAATGGTAAATATAGTGCCATAAGGTATACATCGGTATTCTGGAAACACTGGTATGACTGTTTCCTAAAAGTGTAGAGGCTTTTATTGCTGTTTTTTTTATATTGTGGATTGTTTTGTTTTTTTTTCTTTTTTTATGTGTTTTGGACTACGAGTCTGTAATAAAATGTATCTATCTATCTATCTATCTATCTATTAAAGCAGAATCACATGACATTGAAAGGTTGTGCTCTTCTTACCTGTGTGCACATGTCCTGCCATCTCGGATGTCTTTCATGACTGCTGTAGGTTCTTCTGTAAGGTGAAGAACAGGGTAAAGATTCAGACTCATAATATGTTCTGAAAATGCAAAAATCTGTTTCCTCTACCACTAAATTCTTCCACTCCTGTCTTGGTAAGTTAAACTAATCAGTAGAGTCATGTCCTGTGAGATCATTCTGGTTAACACTGGTGCAGGAATAACTACAAAAATGTAGCCACTTTTATCTTTAGAACATTTACTGGGCATTTAGTGATTTAAATCACTTCAAAGAAATGTAATTAAAATAAAATAGGACATTAGATGGACCTCGGGAGTAAGTGCAAAGTTTCTGTGCAACAAAACAACAGTATACTGTAACAGGCCACATGCATAACCGGTTTCAGCAGAAAACAACAGATATTTGCCACCAAGTTCTCTTTCCATCAGAAATAATGTTTCATAAAATAATGCTACTGCTATATAACCTAATGAAACTGCTATACTATATGCTGCAGGTATTTGTCTCCTTTCAACCTTTCATCAGATCAGGATTGTGTTCATTATTGGGGAGTTTCTCAATAATTTGCAAACAAACAGGTCTCTGTTCATA
Source organism: Craterocephalus amniculus (assembly GCA_036024015.1). Lineage (NCBI taxonomy): Eukaryota > Metazoa > Chordata > Actinopteri > Atheriniformes > Atherinidae > Craterocephalus > Craterocephalus amniculus. The sequence continues at coordinate 11,162 of JAVQJG010294715.1, read as the reverse complement.
CATACTCACTATGAATAATGATATACCTATGCAAATGAATCATGCATGATGGAGGCAAACGACAACAGCACACATCCCATATGACTGATGCTATGACCAGTCTCTGTGAGGATGACGATAAGATAATCCATGTTCATAGCTGTTCTAGTGTTATATCATACTAAAACAAGCATTTGGATAAATAGTTGTGAACAAACAAAATCGTGATATGAACTGATCTATGAATTATTTTGTTTTATCCAGTTTGTTAACATCATATTATCAAAGATCTAAACACACACAAATCGCAGCCACACAATTATGGGGATGTATGTGTAACAGCATCACTGTGGGAGAAAATTTACTGTAAGTTCAGAATTCAGAAAAGGAGGATACATCAATATAGACGCTGCTGAACATGCGTGTAAGAGGATCTTGTTCAATCTTTTTAATCGTCTTCAAACAAATATGTCAAATTTCCTATGCAAGAGTATTGAGTTATTTTGGGATGATGCTGTCTTCGTGGGTAGACATGTTGATCGAGCATGTTCACAAGTCTCTGCAAGTGTGTGGAAGTGAATGAGCACACGTGCAGAATGAGGGGTGTAATGGGAAGCCCACTCTGAGACACACTGAACTAGGATTATAAACAAGGTTTTTCTTCTCACATCGCATCACGGCGATGTCCAAGTCTCTTCTGTAGAGCAGGTTGCCACAGCAACTGTGCCTGGGATAGTGAGACACATTCTGTGGCATTTCTCTGTGGGATAACATCACCACAGTCACATGCTGGCAATCTCTCGTACAGCACGTACCTATAAAGATAAAGCGACAGCCAGAAATACAGGTTCTTACCTACATGTGAATTACATCAGAATACAAATAAACTAAACATGCATACATTAACAAAATATAAATAAGAAAATTATTATTTCAGATCCTCAGTGTGCCAGATTGAGCCAGCATCCTTACAGTATATTTGTTCACTCCAAGTAGAAAAAAGAAAAGTAGAAAAAAGAAAAGAGCTGAAGGAGCTGAAAACCTGTTTTGACAAACACGGAGCAGTTAAGAGCAGTGTTTTTCTGGCACTTTTTGTGCTCATTTTATACACATCTGTCTCCCTGTAAGACGAGATGAACATCTTCTTATGTAGAACTCATGCTCAGGTTACCACTTTAATACCAGCGCAGGTTGTTATGGGAGATTATATGTGCAAAAAATAAAATACACTAGCTGGTTCATTTATGTTCAGTCTAAAAAGATATTCAATATTTTTCTGAATAGGTGAACATCTTCTTCAGAAGGACTTGAACAAAAATTTCAAGAGTTCAAACTGTGGAAGATGACTGACAAGAAAACTGAGTCAATGCTACAGTATAAGAACACCTCTGTATACTATTATTTTGTATGATCAGTAAACATTTTTCGAGAAAACATAAAGAAAATGATCTGTCAAGTGTAAAAATAAGATAGTTATGTCCCAAAATCTGAGACGGGAAAAATGAAAGAAAAACATATCATGACTTTAGGCTCAGGAAAAAAAAAAAGAGATCGGGGTTTTGCCTATGATCCAAGTCTGTAGCAAATATTATTAGCACTGTAGTCAAACGACAGGGCAAAGTTTGCAGCACAATAGGTACAGTTCACAACAATAACAAACTAAAGTTTGTCTGCACGCTGATTGGCAATGAACATGCGGACCAGGCGCGGAGTGCACGTTCTGGCCAAGCTGGTGTCTCGCTGTTATTTGGAAAAATCAAAAGCTGGGGAGCAGGGAAACGCTTCCTTGTTATGCAACAGTATTGGGCGGCACGTCAAAATATTGTGATTTGCCTGAGGACATTACTTTCCTGGACAGCTTTGATTAATTAGTAGCCAAAAGCTTGGTTGAGTGGAGGCGCAGCAAAAATGAGCAAATTTTGCTCAGCCCAATTATTAAGGACAATGCTACACACATCCTAAAACGAAATATTCAAGCACACGTTCCTTTTAAGCATGCGGGCAAATATGTAGATAATCCACATGGTTGAATACACAAATATTTGCCAGTACCACCGTTGAAAGAAAAAAGACGGTAGGCCTACTCACAAGTCATTTTTAGTATAACTGTCGTCCTAGTAGCAGGAAGTGGAGGCCCATCTTCACAAAAAAAAAACCTTCAATATAATATATAGAAGTTACGTAAATCAGCAAGATGGCAAAAAGTTGGTGACGCGAGTAACGAGGGAGGATATCGTCACTTCCGCTGAACATATTTGATTGAATCCCAGAGTACAATATTTCTTGACAGTACGAAAAAAACTGAAGGGAGAAGACAAAAGAAGGAGATTTTACAAACGTTGAGCAAACAGCCGTAAGTAAAAATTTACTCTATGAGAAAGGCTACAGGTACCCCTCGCCATTTTATTTAAGTTTTATTCAACCCAAATGCAAGAGGGGGAAATAATTAAGCAGCTCCGGCTGGAACCAGCTTGTTTAGCTCCTGTCTGGTTTGGACTATGCCAAGCGATATAACTTCACGCTAACTGAGGGTGTCCAAAGTTGTCCACCGTCCAGCAGGTTTTGAAACTTTCTTCCTTCAGCACACCTGCATAAACTGCTTGGGAAAAACTTAGAAACAAGCCGTTGATGACAGCCATTTAATTGGAATCAGATGTGTTGGATCAGGAAGACATCCAAAACCTGTAGAATTGGGGCCCTCATAGCTGCAAATCCCTGTAAACTGCAAAGACAAAAAAAGACACCTGGATCTCATTGCACGGCACAATATGACATAATCAGTCTCACACAGTCCAGCATAAATTGTGCATTTTTGTTCTGGCAGTGTCCATCACACAAGCATATCAGTACCTGCTGACATCACATGGATAAATATCAAATTTTAGCAAAGGAAAGGCAGAATGGGGATATGTATTTTGCTTAGATAAACCTAGAAGAATACACAGAAAATGCTTGATTTGTTCTAGTGTAACAACATAAGTGAATTTATATATAGGCAGCTGTAAAATATTGAAACTGGAAGTAAGTGCAGTCCTGTGGTCATTTACTGTAAAATCTTTACCGACTGCCCCAGGGCTGGCCTGTGTATTATAAGATCCAAGTAATGTTATCATAGCTATTGAGACCATGTGCTGAACATCTTATTTCCAAGAAGTAAATCAGGAAGTCATCATTTCTGGTAGCAGGACTCGTCATCTGTAATGCCTTTCTGACTCAATGGAGCCAGTTAGGTGTTACAGTTACATGCTGAAATACTAGGTTTTGCTTTTTATTACATCAAGGGATATTTGCAAAATTAAAGGGATACTGTGCAACTTTTCACCCAAAAATCAGCCTAATGTGAGTAATGATGGCTGATTTCTGGGGTCAGTATACAGTGCATGATGTGTGTCAGAGCTCCGAGGGGGCTGCCCTCTTCAAAAACCAAACACTGTAACTTTGCAGGAGTGGAGCTGTCTCATGGGATCATGTGACCTGGAGCGCTTTGCTTTACGGCTCCCCCTCAGTAAACAGTGGGGGCCCTGCTTTGTGGGAAGTTGCATGGTATCCTTAAATGAATGTAACTGAAGTAATTCTGACACTACAGTGTTTTAGATGAATTGTTTTTGTAGTTAATGTTTGAATTGGGGGAAAAAAGTCCACTTTTTTTTTTTTTTAAGTAATGAATTGCAAACATGCAAGCATGTCTTTAATCATACAGACAAGCTACTTCAGGTTGTTTCATTGGCCTGGGAAACGAGCGGTTACCTGATAGTGTTTGGTGAACAAAATTAAGCAATATGATTTGTCAAAAGTTATTACACAATGTTACAGTCTAGTACATAACGTAGGAGTTCAGAGCTGAGAAAGGGACACATGTGGTTCTGCTTTTCACAAGTAATTAGTTTTCCCAACATTACACTACGCTCGATTTGTTCAAGTCGATTAGCTGTTTTTCATGTGTCTTGAGATTTGACTCAACTGAATGATGTTGTTCATTTGTATGGATATTAATAATCTCATAATTTATTTGTTGTGTTTTTGTCTGGGAAGGGTTGATCTGAATATAAGATGGCTGGACTGTTAACAGGTGGTGCTGCATGTGATGTCTCACAAGGACGTACACCTGACTCCTGGCCCCTCCTGTCTAACACTTGCATCCTGATTCCTTCTACACAGCCTGAGTTAGCACAGGCTCATACATGGTAGGAAGCTTAAGTACATGTGATTTGACTGTAAATGCAGTAAAAGTAGAGTTGGGTAATACGTTGGAAAACCTGTGGGGGTGAGAAAGAATTGCCGAGCCTGTGCATGATAAATGAGGAATGAGGTTTCAGTTTTGGATTTACTGTGCCTGGGAATTCAGCCTGGGAAAACGTCTGCTTTCCATTTCCTGTGTTGTGTTGACTAAAACCCTCAAACCCTCATGAGCAGCATTATCAGTGAGTGGATGCTGGCCTCTGCCCACGAAGACATGGCTGTGACAGTACATTTCGCTTCACTGCAGCACACACTCTGGAGTAAATTATGTCAACATAATGGTGGAAGTGAAGCAGAAACTCAAGTGCCTTCCACATTAGCTAAACATTTATATATGCTCACTAAAGCCTCTTCAGTTAAGTTATGATAGTGATGGGAGAGAGGCGTAGAGCAAGCAGACTCACTCAGACTTGCTAAGCTTTTACAACAGTTGCAGGAATCTATCTTTTTAAACCAATTGTGCATCATTTATAAATGGTTTTAAATGTCCTTAGAAATCTTAAACACCACAAGAGAATGATATACAGGTCGAATAAACGTTTATGACTAACTTTTAGTAAATCATTGTAAAGTTTTTGTTGTGTTTCTTGTTTCTAATGAGCATAAGGATGTATCCCCTGGTGACTCGGTCGGAGACAGTAAGTGTTGTTTTTGCTGCTAGAAACGGAGTGAGTCATAAATGCTGCATTTAGCATACATTTTTCATGGGGAATTCCTTATGTTTTAGTTTAATTGAAGAAAGACTTTCCGGAGATTCATTAGTATATCTAAATTTAGCCGGTTATAGAATTAAATGAACTGTGTTGTATCTGCATCTGTGTGGAAATGATCAGTCCTGATGATTTTATGGCTGCAAGTTAAGCGGAAGTGTTGGCGATGGCTTTGGGTAAGCTTCGTGTATGTGGGTGAGCTGGGGCTTTATGTGAGGAAAGAAGCAGAACGCATGCTTCACCATTTCACTCTCAAGCATTCCAGTGAAACAATTTAGATGGCGCAAGGCACGCCTTGGTTTATTTGTGTCTGCCATTATGTGTGTGAGTTTTCAGTTTATGTGTAAGCTTATTGATGGACATTTTTATGTGCATATTATCAGATACTACTTTGGGTGTAAAGGGATTACCTTACATAACCTCGATTTCCTAAAAACCTACAGTATGTACAGTATGAGGTGCATGGACATAGAATAGCATATTGCAGGCTAACAAAGCACTACAGCAGACTTTCAGGCAGCAAGCTGTGGCCATTGTAACCATCTTCACTGCTCTGCCTCTGTGGCCAACAACACTTACATATCCGCAGCCTCTTCCACTGAAGGAAAAGAGGGAGAACTGTTTTTATTTAAGACCTAGAAAATAAAACCTAGAGACCTAGAGAGGCTCCCAGCATCCAGCAACATTGTTGAGTCAGTGACACAATATGTACCACAGGCTGCTGCTATTCACAATATGTGAAAAAGAAAGCAGCCAATGTCCAAAGCAAAACTTTTAAAAGGCCTTCAGGATGTCTGGAACGCTATTACTGCATAGATTGCATGAAAGTCTGACTTTGTGGAGGTAAATAGGAGAAATAAAGGGATGTATGATATTCAGTTCAAGATCAAGCCCTTTTTAGTTCTAGTAGTATTTCTATTAATGTTGAAAGTCAGAGTGATTTGCTGTAACAGGCTGAATTTTAAGTGAATTATACGAGACATAAATTGTAAAAAAAATATAAATGGAATATAAATGACATGTCATTTCAGTACTCTATAAATCATGTAAATACTTATAATTAATAAAAATTACAGTGAATTAAACCTAATATATTAAATGAAAGGGTGTTTCCATCAAGGATTTCCCTACTGCTCCCTCTCTCCTTTTTTAAGGTATAAAGCAGGAATTCCCAGCTGTACTCATCATCCTTGTTTTCCTCCTATGAGTCAGAAGATAAGGTGAATTTGTTTTTCTGTTTTTGCCTAGTTTTAGCTGGGGAACTTACTGTAGGAGTGGGAGTAGAGAGGCACCGCTATGATCACTTGCCATTTTTGAATGTGGACTTCCTACATCGTGTGTGTGAGTCTACTTCATGACATATAAGTTCGTGCCCAGGTTTCTTTTTCTCTGTCAAGTCTAAAGGCTGTCTTATCTTTTTTTTTTTACCTTTTAATCTATACTCCTATTTTAAGATGGCTCGTTAATAATAAGTCTTGCTAAATGCGTCATTGGGAGGCCTAAGCAGGCTCCTATCAGCACGTAACAGCATCTACACACACACACACACACACACACACACACACACACACACACACACACACACACACACACACACACAGAGCATATACTTGCATCATTCTTGTGGGTGTCCAGCCAAGCTAGTCAGCCAGTAAGCAAGTGTAGGCAACCCCCCTCTCCCCCGACTATAAGCCAGCATTGCATTTCTTATCCAACACAGCTTTATCTGATTAGGCTTTACAGAAGTTACACATCAGACCAAATTATATACATTTTATTTTACCTCCTATATTGTAGGTTTTTGTTTACTTTCCCCAAATAAGCTAGCCATGAATCAGTTTTTAAGTCTTTGCTACATCTTTTGTCTTTAAGATATTCCTGTGAAAGTGCGTTCATCTGGCTCTATTCTTTCATCACAGCCAGCCTGTCCAAGCAAGCTCTTGGGAGTAGCCTAATTTAAACTGTCCCACTGTTTATAGGCCTTGTGTGGAAATGGTAATTGGTGTGAGTAAGAGGGACTAATGTTGGCATCCCGTAGACCATTAATGAAACCACGGAGCAGACTGGTGCAGTATCAGGGAGATGAGCTCATCTTTTCCATCCCCTTGAAGGCTACATGGGGAGAACTGGGGGTGACAGGGGGTGGGTAACAGAGAGCTCTGGATGGGCTTTGGGGTTAGACAGTTGTCCAAGTTTAACCTAGCAGTGTTTGTGTTGAATGCTGCTTCAGGGAAGGGAGGTCGTGGGAAGTCTATAATTCAGTTTCACTGTTAAGTCTTAACTAGATTTTTAAGATTTATTTACCTGTTCATTTTCAACCTTAACGGATTATCTTATACACATGGATGGGTAGCACATACACTTATTAGCACGTTTACCAGCTCATCCCAGCTTCCTGAATTTATGCAGTAGCTTTCAACTGTCAACTCCCATCTGTCGCCAAGAAAACATCAAGCTTGAATAAAATAAAACCCCCAACTGGATCAGATCAAACCAGAAAAAGTTGCGTCTGAGTTGGCAGTCAGACGTCTGAGCATCCTCAAGTAATCACGAAGCGGGTGCTAATTACACAGAAGGCCTTGCTGCTTGATGCAGTGCGTCTGTGTGCGTCTACCCTCCTAGACATGGCAGCAAGTGGGGAATGACGGAGAAGTGTGTCTGCTTGCCACTACTAACAGACTAGTGGCTAGATGGCACGTAGGCACACAAGCTGGCACCCTGCCATTGCAATGTCTTATCGTCGCGCATGCCTTCCCCTGCCACTGAGTGGAATGTTGTTATGGTTTGACTGCACTCACTGCAGTCTAATCGGTGGGCGGGTGTTTGTCTGTGTACATCTAATGGCCGCTGCCCAATCACCATCCCTCATCGGGGCTGGCTGTGGGGAAAGATGGGGCAGGGTGGAGGTTTGCCGGGACGTTTCTTCAGCAGAGTGCAGGAAATGGCAAAAGGGCTTGGGACATGAGACGTGACAGTTGCAACATGAGTTCAGGGAAATGCCAGAACTGAGATGACTTTCACAGAGTGGCATCTTAACTGTAAAAGCCCGTCTAGGTGTTGACTGTAAGTTCATCTCAGGTGTGTGTTAGATGGGTAGAAAGTGATGGTGTCATGTGTGGCGTGAAACGACACATTGTTAGATGAAATATGGGAAGGAAAAAGAAAGTGATACAAGCTTTTCTGTGATCCTTTATATAGTGTGGCAGCCTGCACTTTTTCGTAAAGAAAAGTAAATGGACTTGTCATGCACTTTACTGTCCTGTTCTGCTGATCCATCACCACCCTGCTCATTTTGATAAATATCCAGTGACAGCATCTCACTGAATTGGTGTCGGCTTTGTCTTCTTCCCATTGTAAATATAAATATTTACAGAAGTTAAAATGGCAACTCATTAACTATTGTCTCCCTTTTGTTTAATATGTCACCATAACCACAAATCTGACTTTTGTAAGGATAAAATTTCAAATCTCTAATTTATTGGTTCAAATTCTTCACTGTATACAAATGTCTAAACCTATTTTCCGTCTATGTTGATTTAGTCAGACTATTTTGTCTGGCCTTTTAGAAGACTTTAAAATACTATTTATTACAAAGACCAATAATATTTGACCAGTTTTGTTAAAAAGTAGCTAATATTATGTTATTTTGACATTGTATTGGCTTGACAAGCTTAGTTTGAAAATTACAATCACAGTATGTGCAAGATGGTTGGGTTTTATGTGGAGGATGAAACTAGAACACATTTGATGCATGAACATGATTTCAGGAACAGAGCAGGCAAATGCATAGCTCATCCTCTACTCCCTGTGGTTCCTTCCTGACCAGATTAAAACAGCAGTGCTCTGCTAAATTCAGCTTTCTGTTTGTATTCATGCAGCACCAGTGATGACCCATTTGAGTTTGTCTTGTGTGTTTGGATGGTGGTTGAAACTGTTTTAGACCTGCAAATATATATGCAACTTGGCTTTTGAAAAATAGTTTAGAGCAACAGCACACCCTGCAGGCAAAAGTCATGAGCAAAGGTGGAGGGAAAGTAGGTCAGGGGGAGGGAGGTGGAAGGGGTGTGTTGCTGGGAGGAGGTGAATGGAGGAGGATACAAAGTATATGGTGGGAGATAGGGAGAAGCAGAGGAGGATGGGGTGAAGATGAAAATAATTCTGTTTTTCTTTTGTATCTAACTTGTCTTTTAATAAAATATTATTATTTTAAATAAATATACTCAGCTGAAAAATCTGCCATTTTGGAGGGAAATTAAATGTGGCAGAAACAATGACATCCTTGCCTGATCTACTTCTGAAATGTACATGCTGTCTGTCTGAACACCAAAGCTTCAGCTCTGGAGAGGGTGTTTAACCTTGATAAAGACACATGAATGTGCTTGAATGGGACAATAAAATGTAACAATGAAAATAGTGGAATACTTAAAAAACAAAAATTGTCAACGTCAAATGCTTTGCAACTTTCATCATTACAGATTCAGAGAAACTGGAGATTTCTCTGTGCGTAGAAGGCAAGGCTGAAAACCTTTATTGGAAGCCCATGGCCTTCAGGTCCCTCAGACGACCCTGTATTACTCATATAGGCACAATTGTATCTCTTACGTTACTAAATGGGTCTAGGAATGCTTCCAGAAACCACTATGGGTTAACGCAACCCTCTGTGCCATCTGCAGATGCAAACTAAAGCTCTGTCAGGAAAAGCAGAAGCCATATTTGAACATGTGCATCAAGTTACTGTGAATCAGTGGAGGAAAATGTAAAGGACAAATGGGTCAAGCCTGACACAAATATGATGAGGTTTGGAGACGCTTGAGAGACTTTTGAAGAAGAACAGAGCACTGTGCTTGAGTAAACAGCAGATGGCAGCAGTCACATGTTTTTATCACAACTTCCATTTCTACATGGTAGATAAATTTTTTAAAAACAATTTCTTGAACAATAGTTTCCAGTATATTTCAGTCCCGTTTGAAATCAAACATTTTAAGCTATCTCCTTTAAACTATGGTAAATTGTGATTTGTCTTTTTCTCTCCTTCAGTCTTTAACTCTTCATGCTTTACTCAGTCTATAAGCAACCTGCGGTAGGTCCATATAAATGCAGTTTCTTGCCTTCGTCCTTTGGCTTTTATTAAAATTTTGGGTCTATTTCAGATATTCACACCTTAGAATTGTTTTCAGTTCCTGGGCATTTATGCTAGTACTCACAAAAAGTTTGGGATGTTTGGCTCTTTGTATGATCTCACAATACACCTAAATGCACTTTAACCTTTACATGGAAACCTATTGTGAACTTTTCTAACCTTGTTGAAAGCACATGTGCACCTCGTGATCGATACTTATGTTGCAGAACATGCTCTAACAAGCCGATTAACCACAAAAAAAGTGAATGAAACTTGAATCGACCACTAAATGTTGTGGTTCAGTGACAACTTGTACTCACACATTCCTTCTTTGTCATAGTGCTCACATTTTGACATCATCAGACCCGGATGACACAAGACAAGTTATTTGCATTTGACATTTTATTTTGTGGAATACCCACCACTCTTAGCTTTTGTTTCAGTAAATTGCCCATGATTCTACTTAATGTCCAACATTTATGGTAGAACTTGTAGTTCTTTTCAGATTTTCTATGGATTTACCAGAAAGTTACATGCCTAACTTTTGTGATTAGTGTAAATAAAACATTTGCTGAATGTCTATTTCCGTGGCCAGGCTTCCAATCTTGGGATCAAAGAATCTTATGTGTCCCTCTTTTCACTGTGTAAAAACAAGGGAACTGGGCTTACTGGGTGGGCACAGTTCATTGTCTCATCACAACTGATAAGTCTGGTTTGCTTCACTGTGAATAAGAAGTTTGAATTGCCCATGAATATCCTCTACCTGGGCTGCACGGTGGTGTAGTGGTTAATACTGCGGCCTCACAGTGAGAAGGCCACGGGTTCGAGTCCCAAGTTGGTGAGGCCTTCCTGTGTGGAGTTTGCATGTTCTCCCCGTGTATACGTGGGTTCTCACCGGGTACTCCGGCTTCCTCCCACTGTCCACAGACATGCATGTTAGGTTAACTGGGCACTCTAAATTCTCCCTAGGAGTGAGTGTGTGTGTGAGTTGTTGTCTGTCTGTCTCTCCATGTTGGCCCTGCGACAGACTGGCGACCTGTCCAGGGTGTACCCCGCCTCTCGCCCGTTGATAGCTGGGATAGGCTCCAGCACACCCGCGACCCACTTGGATTAAG
>JAVQJG010294689.1:0-15571 GCA_036024015.1 Craterocephalus amniculus | reverse complement strand
GTATTTGACTCAGCAGAAAAAGGGTGCCATATTTTTTACTCACCCAACACACATTTGCTGAAATCTAAAACCCATAAAAATCACAGAGCTAGAGTTAATTAATCACATCTGTTGTACTTTTTTAAACTCTGCCATGATGACATGATACGAGTCCATTTGGAGCATTGTGTTTTACTAAGTCAATAAAATATGCAGCAGGCAGTGGTCCATAATAAGCTGGCACATCAACACTTGGACAGTGGCCGCTGCGCTGGAACTGACTCGCGTGTTAATACTGCAATACTGATTGGTGGAGCTGATTACGGGCTCTTGATTCATAAAGCTGAAATACTATTGTCTCAGGAAGAATGAGACACCGTGAAGATAAAATTTTGTCTTAAATTACATTTCAGGATGAAGAAGAGTCAGCATGTTTTGTATTGTATCTAGAACATATCAGTGGACCACAGCTTCAGCCGGGTGTCTGTCTTTAGCTTTCCAAATGACAAGTGTCACATTTATGAGAACTTCAGTCAGTAATAAAATGTAAAACCTCCAAATGTCACACACAATTGTAGCGTGTGTGACACACTGATGATGTTGATCTTTATTTGGGAATTTCCACATCCAGTGTAAGCTTGCTAAAACCGGAGTGATCATGTCTTTTTGTGACAGTTTAAAAGATAAGCAGCAGCTTTCTGGACGAACTGTAATCTGAAGAAAGACAAGTGATCAAGACCGACGGATAAAAAATGGCAGTAGTTCAATGTAGAGGTGACGAAGGCATGAATGCATTCTCAAGGTCCTTTGGAGAGAGAAAAGTTTGCAATTTGCTGTAACCTGATCACTGAGGCTACTTGCAACTGAAAACACTCCTAAGCTTCTAACATTTGGAAATCTCACATTTGTAATATAATAAACTGTGCCACATCTCCATATATGATGATAGTGATAAACACAATACCAGGCAAAGTGTTGCTCAGCACAATCAGCAGGAAACATGAACTGTGAAATTTTGCCATCTAAAATTTCACCAGACTCACCTGACAATGACCAACAAAAGCTGTGTTGCCATTAGCCCCAGAATTGTGCAAACCCAAATATTGCTACAAAATTATGCTAATGGCAACGTGTACATTTTAAAAAAACTCTTCAAATATCACTAAAAAGTTGTTATGCTCTAATGAGTTGGTTTTCAGCCATATCGATAAAGAAGCATTTTCGAAAAAAATGTAATGATACACTTTTTCTGCATACTTCCTCAAAGTGGAGTCTCACGGTACGAGACTTTACAAGAATTACGGCGTATGTGCTAATCACCATTCAGCAGAAACAACAACATCACAATTGTACTTGGTCAAATTTCAGAAATATCGTTTTTAAATTGTGAAAAGCTAACAGAAATGCAGTTAATGTAGCTGAGTTGCACCTGAGTGGATGAATAGTTCAGCCCCTGCTGTCCATGAAAGACTGTCCTTGTACTGCAGTCAGGTTGTACACACAAGGTTTTAAATGAACTCTTTCATTCAGAAATTTGTTTTCTGAGATTCTGATACTTGTGATAGTGTTCAACTTAAAAACCCACAACTTGATAGTGTGGAATTCCTCTCAAGTGTGCTAGACAGTAAAAAATAACCACCTAGTTTTAAAAACAATAAATTTGTTAGTATAGCTTTCCCAACTTGACAAAGCAAACCAAAAAAAAAAGCCTAATTCAGCAAGCCCATGCTTGTGGCTCTCCGCTTTGTGTCTGCCTAATTAGAAAAAGTGATATAAGGTTAATTCTGTCTGCAATCTAACTTTCCCAGGCAGCATTAGAACAAATAAACGTGACCAGCTCAACCGTGAAAAAACTAGAGCTTAAAACATGATGGGCACAGTGACACGAGGAAAGCCTCTAGTAAGAATCAAGAAATTTACAGAGATGGAATAAGCAGTCATGCCGCTATGAAAACAGCACGCAAGGATACCCATGATGCCTTTCCCCTGCCTTGCCTTCCTCTGTCGGGGACAGATCCTGAAATGACCCCAGATCAAGCCCATCAGCTTTTGTCACTCACACAAGACAGCAGCAATGCGGTGAAGCTCTAATGCTGCGATTTTCAGGCTAATGAGAAGAGGTCGGGTCAAGACTGATCACCTGAGCTCCACACCGTGCAACAATTTCGCTGACCTTTCTACTAATGCTAACGCATGTGTGCAGGTAAAGCACTAAACAGCTAGAGCTACACAATAGGGTTACAGTAACAGTACATATAGACAAATGGCCGCACACATAGCCCACATCACGTGCATTATACACATTGCTTTTATCTTCTTGCAGCCCAGTCTTAATGACTCCATTAACTGAGAGGCCATTAGCAGCATTCACTTTATGGCCAGCCAAACAGCCCAGTTGGGAGAACATTATGGAAAGGGCATTTGTGTCCTAATGTCCGTTTCTTGTCACTGTCTGCACACATACCCTCTCAGTCTATCCACCGAAGCCCAGCTCGGCCTGAAGCAAGCGGGACCGGACAAACAACTAAGCAAACAGACTCATTTTTTGTGTTCCATTAGGCAATGCAGAGCAAAGGTTTAGTGCAGGCTGCAGTGCCTTGTGCCAGTGGTCAAGCGGCGGAGGATTGACAGCAGAGGAAACTGAAGTGCTGCTCAGTGTTTGAAGTGATCTCCTAGACCAAATTAGCCTCGCACACTTTGGAGCAGGGGATGTCTGAGACACTTCAAGGTTGAACTGCGGTGCAAGAGCCATCACATGGCGTGATAGCAGAAGCCATTCATGTCCCAGGGTTGATTCGAAAATGATAGATTTAGTGCTGGGTAACATAATAATTATCTACTCCTGCCTTAAGCACTCGGTTATATTACAACATAGGGGAAGAAAGAACAGCTGCTTCCACCAGAGAACTTTTAAATGATTAATGATGCAAATAAGGTTTTTGCCTAAACAATTGCTTGATTATTTTAACTCTGCTGAGATGTCCTCAAGCACAATCAAAACGGTAATAAGAGGATGAAAAAAAGGGAACCAGCAATTAGGAAAGTAACCCAGGGGGATGACTGGAGCAGTGATCTGAGCCAGCCTGACTAGCACAAGCAATGCAGTGGGATGATGCAGAAAAGGTTACCTTACCACAGCTTAAAGCAGGTTGAGTGAGCTAATGGGTATAATATTGGAATACTGCTTTAAAAAGCCCCTATAAAGGGATACCAGACAATACAAACACATTGAATGTGCTTCACAATCTCCTTTTTGTTGCTTCTGCATGTCTGGACTCTGTTAGCAGAATGCATGTGATCCAGCATAGACGCCTTTTGACTGGATATGTACTGGTTCTACTGTGACTCACAATTATTCTGTGACCACTAGGCTCAGCTGGGCAGAGGCCCGGAGTCACAGTTCGTTTTACGTCGTAGGCAAATACACACGACACATGCATGAAACCTTGGCAAGATGACCAAGTTTAGGGTTGTGTTAAGCTGCATGTTTGTGCTGCGTGTCATCAGTCACGATTTTGTTTTGTGCCTTCAGCCCCGGTCGTACAGCATCACACGATAAATGTGTCTTTTCAGTTTGCTACTCCAAGCTAATCTTTAGCTCTGCAAGAAAATGGTTGCTCCTGCTGAGAGGTGAGTGGAAACGCTTCATATCTCATTGGAGGGGGGTTGAGCCCAGCCCAACCTTGATATTAGCTCACCATTGCGAGAGCCGCAGGTTTCACACAGATGTACTTTACCTCCGCTGAGACGGGACTGGACACACTGGTTTCTGCAGCCTGCTTGTTTCTCCCCTCTCCCAAGGGGCGGGGGACCATTTATCAGCCACGAGAAGAACGCGTATCGATGTGCAACACAGCCTGGGATTTCAGCCTTTATTACACTTCAAACTGCAAGGTCAACTCGGCAGGGATCCGTGTCAAAGCTGTCAAGCAGAGGAACATAAAACAAATAGCCCACGCAGAGGATGCAGCGTAAAACATCAAGATAAGGGACAGATGTCTCCACATGAGTGCTGTGCTTTATGTTTACACATGTACAATCAGGTAATAAACTGCTACGTTTATCTGTTCATATGCTTTTAGTCGCTCTTTGACCTGACAGTGCAACATCATTGAGAGGAAAAAAAGATGAGACGGGATTTATGTGGCCAGGCTGCACGTAATGGAAACATCCTCATATACGAGGAGAAAAAGCAGCGTTGTTTATGGTCACTTGTCCTGTGAAAAGTCACATCCGCTCCCCGCTTTGTCTCTGAGGCAGGCAGAGGAGCCATGTTGTGGAGCTCGGGCCCTCCTGACAGCGTAATGTAGTCAGTACTGTCATGCCTTTGATGCCATCATACGCCACTCCTCCTTTATTCTCTGGGCTTTCTGACAGTGACAAAGGGGATCGGCGGCCGCGTGTTATCAGGGCGCAGCTGCAGTAATCGTATTATTTAGTCATCTTAATTCTGAGAGGCTGACCAACAGTGTGAACAAAGCGAGGCCTCGCTAAGCCCATCAGAGTGCTCCCGTGGAGCAGAGGTCTTTTCCAGCCTCGCAGCCCCACTAGACTCATGCACTCCCATTTTCCTCACTGTTTCTCACCCTCCCTCCTCTGCGTCCTCCTCTCTGTTGCTTTCTGTCTCTCACTCTCTGCCTCCTCTCTCTTTCTCCTTCTGCTCTTGTTCTTCCATTTCCAGAATGGTTTTTTTATTCCCCCTCATTTTTCCTTCCCTTTTTTTTCCACCCTTCAGATTTTTCTGTCTCTGAAAGGCTCTGAGCTGGGAGTTTGTGTAATGGCGTTATTCACAGTTCATTGGTCTGTTTGAAGGTACTATCTTGATTGAGCGTCTCCTGATACAAGGCCCGGTGACTGTGCGAGTGTATAAAGATGTGGATGTGTCCATGGAGATAGATGGGCATAGTAATATGCAGGACATTGCATTGGTGCTCAGTATAGAGTTTCATTCAAGCTGCTCATTTGGGGATAAAAGGGGGTTGAAATGATATGCAGCTGGAGTGTAATGCTTAGGGCATTAGATGGGAAATGGAGGCAACAAAGAGCTAGTCTGGGAATCAGAATGATTTACAGCAGCTGATACACTCAATTTCAGTTTTAGCCCTCATGCTCTTTCCATTTCACCCTAATGAATATAAATACACTGACACAGAACCAAAAAAAAGTGCTCTGAGAAGCAAAAATACTATTAATTAGTTCAAATTAACCTCAGGACCAATACATGGTAGTGCATAACACACACTCACACACAGGGAAAGACACCTCGTTTGCCTCATTTTGATACTCTGATGCTGTTGTAAGCTTGGCTCTGAGATCAAAATCTCTGTCTTTGGCAGGCTATACACACACACGCACGCACACACACACACGCACACACACACATACACTGCCTGAAGCAGAGGAAGCACAGGAAAGCAAATCCGCTTCGAAGGAACCATAAAACCAACACTGCAGCAAGACAGACCACTTCTGTGCCTCGGAACCCATGAGCTTAATACATGCTAATGACATGCGGTGTACTTGTGAAGACATACATGCACACGTAAAGAGACGGAGCCGTACTTACAGAATGAATCAGACAGTATTAGAGGGGCTGTGCCATGTTATCGCTGGAACAGTGAGTCAACACGGGCACTGAGATCTGAGACCACGGAGTTCTTGCACCTCAGACAGGGGGTGAAGCCGGAGGGCAGTCAGAGGAGTTTGCACTGTCTCGTTTGGGGCCAGGAGATACCAAGGTATTGTGGAAGATTCCTGCTTATAACTCAGAGGGGAAAATAATCCATGTGGAACAGGACCTGATGAAGGTTCAAGTCTGTGTACAGGCAGAATGAGGGAGTTATCGGGTTAATGTTCGTCTTGCTTCTCTCTGAATAAGTCAGTCAGAAAGCCATCCACCTTCCTCTTCTTGCTGTCCTTTATGTTCTTGTTGTTGTTGTTGCTTTCTTCCTGCGTACTACAGACAGCCTATAGGAGGAAAAATGCCGGCATCAGAAAACCAATCACCGAGCCCAGAGGAGTAAATGAAAAGCAGATGAGGGGGAGGATTCCCGACACCTGCTCTACCCCTCCCTCCCGCTCGCTTCAACCTGGATTTCCTCTCCACTAACAGGTCCCTCTTTCTTGCTGGATTTTATTCTGTGCCTGGACGTGCAACGTCACTGACTGAGGAGTAGGTGAAATGGGATTCACCAGAAGCCACAAACACTGGGATGCTCCTGCCCTCAGCTTACCTTCTCCTCACCACATAGAAGGAACTGCAGCAGCGTGCCAGCTCTGGGTGTCTTGCTGGCTTTTTGCCTGACAGTCAGGCTGTTTGACTGTCTCCCTTCCTCTATAATTTCCAGCCTCGGAGCTTTTCTGTCATTTGCTACAGCTGTCTGCTTACCAGGCCATTTTTAGACCAACCACTTTCCAAATACTAAAATGCCGAGCAGGCAGGTGCAGACAGGACATAACCCTTTCCTTCTGCTCAAGTCCCCCCTTTGGCTGGAATCCTGAGCCTTTCCCTGCCCATTGCGTTAACTACCCTGCAACACAGCACAGACGAATTACAGATTCTAGGTCTACCAAAGGATTGCAGACAATCCCGAGTTAAGTCTCTTTTTTCTCCTCTTGCCTCTCTCTCTCTCTCTTTCTACTTTTGTCTATTGCTTTGGATACCTGTTCATCTGTTTTCTGCCTTTTTATTTCTACCCCTCCCCTGCTCCGTGCCAGTCTCCTTACTCGTTATCTATTCTGGACAGTCTGTCCCTCCTCTCTCTCCGTCACTGAGGGAGGATGAAGAAGAATGGTGCTGCTTCATAATGTATTTCCCCACATTGTGAGAGAAAGAAGAAAAGCAGGAGAGTTTGGGACAAACAGAAGGTTCTGATATTGTTCCTTATATAATAAAAAACGGATCTTTATTTTTCTCCCAACAAATCAGCGCAGGGAGCTTCCCAGGTGGGTGGATTTTCAATTACTCGCTTTTGCCCACAAACCTATCTGGAAAAAGAGACCCAGCTCTGAGGTGTGCACCAACATGTTGTAATCTCGACAGGATATCCGGTCGATAAATCCGTACTTGTCCAAAAGCTCCATACCATTGCTCAAGCATCACTGCAGACTATTTCATTTCAGATGAAGTCCGAGCAGCTTAATTGTACGCTCAACACACTGGCTGGTTTGTTGTGTACCGTCCCCTCAGAGACCCGTCGCTCTCTGCTTATCTCTGCTTTCTGCAGGCGGCTCCTGGCGAGTCCAGCTTCAGCCCTCGCTGGAGTGGTTCGCGCTGATGGCTGGAGATGGTGGAGGCAGTTTAGTGTGGAGAGCTGGACGCTGGAGGGGGAAAGCTGGCTTTCTTACTGCCCATTTGTTGTCCATCTCTGCAAGGCCTCATTTCTGCAAGCAAATAGAGACGAGAGGTAAAGGACCAGGGAGGAGAAAAGTGCATCAGAGGTTAGCTTAGTGACATTTGTGTCTCTTTGCCTTATCGCGTTTGTCATTCTCGTCCTCATCACACTCCACCCTGGCTGTCGTCCTGCTGTCTATTCTGTCCTTGTCACTCTTCCACAGACTTTGCTGCTTGTTTGCTCCTTCGTCCTCTCTGCTCACTCAAGGTTTGATCCTTTCACTCTCCTAACAAGCTCATCTTCAGACATCTCTCTTCAATTCCTTCTGTGCAATTTAATATCTACGACTCTCAACTTTCATTCAATCATTTCTGCTGTCTTCTTCTTCAAGTCCTAGATTGCTGTCCATCATGCCATACCACATGTATCAGGTGGAGAATCAGCATGATCATGGGCTGTCACGTTGATCCCAAACTCACATTTCAGTTTGAAATCTGGAGGAAATTCAATATTTAATATCTGCAGTGTACAAAACACGATGTCTTTCTGAACCATCGCATGCTCTGCTGCCTTCAGCAAACTACCCGGCTTTTATTCGGGTGTTATGTTGAATGGATAATTAGGAAGCTAAACCATCAGAGAATAAATAATAGCATTTGGCAATTAATATTGCAGATTCAAACATTTGTAGATGAATGAAAGTGCAAGCTGTGTTAAATGTGGCTACGTCCACAGGCTGGGCAGTGGAGGAAACACAGGTTTACATGACAAAGGTGATTATGATGCTAATTAGAAGTGAAAGAAATGATGTACTGCTGATTTTCAATTAGCAAAAGCAGAAAAATAACCTGTAAATTTGTTATTTATATATTTAATACATGCTCATTTCCAAAAATGCAGTTTTAGTCTGCAACATGAGCCACTCTCAGCCAAATGATTTTAGATCTGTTACATAAAAGTTGTAGGTTAAATTGTTTGATGTCAGACAAATTTTATATTTGCACAACTTTCATAAATAAATTGCACATTTTCACATATATTAGATACACATTTTTGTACAAAAACCTTCACATATATGTTCCATCTCTACAAATGGTCTGTGTTCCAGGTAGACGACACACAGCCAAGCTGGTGTTGCACTGGGCTTAAGGACACATAGATCCCTGTGAAGTTTATTTACTTTCCTTCCTCGTTTTCACACAAATTAAACCAGCTTCTGTCAAATGAATTATGGTGATCTGAAAACAGCAGAGCATAGTCCAAACTTCCCTGAGAGCTGATTTCGTCTCTGTTACTATGCAACAGTTTGCACCTGTTGAATATTCGTTTCTGAATTCTTGTAAAAACACCAACAACTGAATCACGTCTCCCTGCTTAATCCAGATGTACACAGAAAACATCAACATGTAATGTGTTAATATAATCTCTTTTAAGAAAAATCATTAAATTGGTCGAGTAGGTTCTTCCTTTTTCCTGGGGTACAATGAGGTGATGGTCCATTTACAAGGAAGCATTACAGTCTATTCAATTTTTTCCCTGCAATCAATACTGCTGCATGGATAGATACGACTCTCCTCTGACGCCGTATTCTTCAAGGATCATTTAGGATGAGACTATGAGTCTGCTGTTCAGCCAGTGTCGGTCATTGTGTGTGTGTGTGTGTGTGTGTGCGTGCGTGTGTGTTCATACATGCACACAACCTTTGCTGCCACCATTAGCATGGTATGTTGTCACAGGTGTGAAAAGATGTGGGTGGGTGTGAATTGGTGTGCAGAAGGTATGTCAGCAAGAGGTACAAAGATTGGAAGTGTGTGTGAAACCAGTGGTGGAAAGTGTGTGTGTTTGTGCGCATGTTAAACGTGTGACATCTGTCATGCCTGGAGCAATTTAATACACTCATCTACTTTGCAACCTTTTGTTCTTGGAGTGCCACACGCTGAGAGTGAACGTGCAACTCTGACCCTCTGCACTGTCACAGCTGCACACAAACACACACACGTCAGAAATATGTTACAAACTGAATGATTGACACAGGCACAGAAATAGAAGTGCTTTGACACACACACGCACACACACACACACACATCCATCTCCATTCATTGCCTGAGTCAGGATAGAGACTCCGTGTCTTCGGTGTGTCTGAATTCAAACAGAATGTAGAGAGAAGCTTGAGGAGAACGAGAGAGAGGGGAGGCGAGAAGGGGGAGGGGTGGCATAGTCAAAGAGGGGAGGAGGGAGAGAGGAAAAGAGGGAATGCAAGGAGGGGGTGGGGGGGTCAGCAACAAAATGAAGTGAGCCTTTCAGATTTCATCCAGATCCATCAAACTGGACAGCCCTGCTGATGTCTCGGCCGAGGGGTGTGCAGCGGGGGTAATGAAGAGCGGATGGATGGAGGGATGGAGGGAAACAGGTGGGGCAGTGGCAGGAAGGTGGGCTGGACGGGGTGAGCGGGTGAAACATAGGGAAAGGAAAGGAGCCAAACACGAGTGAAAATGCTCCAAATATGGCTAAAGACTGAAGAAGTCCTGACAGGGGGAGATGTGAGACATGAAAATTAGCTGAAAGGAGAAAATAAGGAGGAAGAGACAAAAAGACACTAACCCATTTCAACGGGCTCTCCACAGGCGAGCACAATCCCTGCTCTGTGATCCCATCCTGGGGAAAGGCGCAGCGAGATCATGGAGCTCCCTCCGCTGAATACCAATGGAGCTGCTATTATCAGCTTCTACACACTGACTCACTCACACCGGCACTGGGGAGGAAAGACACAAACACACAGAGTCAAGTCTGGAGCACTTGTTTAAATCATGACAATATAGAAATATATGAAGTTGGTGATACATAGCAAAAATAGAAAAATCCCTGCAGCATAACTCTGACCCTCGTATTTTTCTCTGTCTGTATGAGAAAAGCATCCCAGGTAGTTCAGAAGCCAGAGACATGAAGCCAAGCACTCTCACACGCCGCCCATCCAAATACTCACACAGCTTATATTCAAAATCCCAGCAAGTCCCACAGTTGACTCTGTTCTGGCTCATATCTCTTCTGCCTCCAGGAGGGAGAATTGAGTTGTTCGCTGTTTTCCTTTGCCTCCCTGTGGGTTCCTCACAGCAGTATTTGATGCAGAGATAAAAGAACATTAAGACAGACTCTTCATTCTTGCTTGTCTTTCCACTCATTTGCAGCAAATATCCAGTTTTTCTGCCTCCGCTGGCTGATTGGGTTCCAGTCCATCCGTCTGCCTGTGGACTTTGCTGTGATTTGGCGACACGCGACGGCTAACTGCATTCACTTAGTCACCCTCCCCTCTGCCTCTCCCCATGCTCAATAGTATAGCCATACCTCCTCGGCTCTCTCCAATCTAATCAGCTCTCCCTCACTCACTCACTCTCCCCATACCCTCCCACTCTCTCTCCTCCCTCCCTCCTCCGACACCCACTCCTTTACTCACTCTCTCTCCCTCCAAGGTATTTTTCTCAGATGAATATCAGCCCCCCCCCTTTCCTTTCTTTTCTCTGTTAGTTTTTCTGCGTGCGTATGAAATGAGGGGAAAGGCGAAAAACTGCCATGAAGACACACAACGGAAACCGACACACATAATCACGCACCAACGCAGAGAGGGGGGGTGGTGAAGTGAAAAAAAAGACATGTGGATGTGTTACATCCCTATCTAGTGTAAACCAACCTGACAGAGTTTGACATGGCTGCATGCTCGTGGTGACAAACACTATCGCGCCAACACACAACTCGTCTCACAGCCTGTGATACACAGTAAAACATAACACATCTCCACATGTGCACACACACCAAAGAATGGATGCTTTCTCACATACATCGAAGCACATATTGATATAATGTCAGCTATGTATACTTACAAGGAAAGGGTAAACACACACAAGGATTAATTCAGTCAGAGGGTCAACAAAGGATGTCAGTCAGAAATCTTCGAGGTACTGACCATCATCCTGTTGGTTCAGTGTGGAACGATAACTAAGGAAAAAAAGGAAAATAAGTTATGATTCAGTCACTTTATTTAATCAATCATTCTTTTTATTACCTTAAAATGAGTCATTTATTTCAGTTTACACAGGAGATCCTTCTACACAAAAGAACAACCATATTACTAAATGCAGATGGCAGAAGACTGCTGCTCAGAGGCCATTAAAATAGAAAAGGTGAAGGACTTATTAGTCACTGAAGATACTGTTTTGGGATTTTCTTTGATTTTTTTAGAAGGCACACATGGCTGAAAAATGGAGGATCATACTTATTGTACATTATAAGAAAAGGCAACAGTGCCTACGTCCGCCTCACTGAAGAAGCAAAAACCTGAAAACAGGACGTAACTTAAAGATAGGTAGTAGGAGAATGGACATCTTCACCTCTTTTTCCCCAAAGCGTGGTTTAACATAATAATACAGGTACAATTTGTTGCATGTTGGTTAGTGAATGACATTTCGAATGGTTGTTATTTCCAACTCGACAGCTTGATTTTTACACATTGTTCCTTTAATGTATAAGCCACCAGACTCCCTGTAGTTTTATGTTCTAGTGTGGTTCCCATTAAGCACATGGCTGCCTGGAGCGGACCAAGTCTGACTACAGCTATGTGTGTGTGTGAGTGTGTTTTTGTGTGTAAGCTTGAAGAGTTTAATCTTAACAAATGCTTAATCTTATTTCTTTAAAATGAAAGCTGTAAGGGGCAACGCTGATGTGACGCATGCAAGTGTTGACCTAAAATAAAGCAAGGTCTAAGTAAAAAGAAGTTCCAGTAAAATGTGCTCCTATAGTTTTATAGTCTGCAAGTGTGGACTGTCTAAAGTCACCATTTGTAATTTGGAAAGAGGATGTTGATATGGAATTTATTTGTTTTAATGGAAATAATCTTCATTTGCATTTCATAGATGGTTCTGGCAACAATGACATTCCCGATGGGATGAAAAACCCGCTCACACCAACCAAACACAAGAACCAAATAACTCCTAAGTACAATATAATAAACAATTTTTATTATTAAGCTTACAAGCTTACAATTTTTTCTTATTTTTAAATCATTAGAATTATTTTAATTGATGTGTTTTAATCAATTTGTTTTAGGTGGAGGCTCTGAATAAGCCAAACTGGCTTTTTGCCTCTTCCTGCAAAGCTTCTTTTTCTGTTTGTATTATGTGATGTGTATAATATTTTGTGCAAATAAACTAAACTAAACTAATCTTCTCATGAAACAGCAATCAGCTTGAAACTGATGAGTTATTTGAATAGGTCACAGTGTTTAGTGTTATGAAAAGTGGATAAAATCATTTCCACTTTAACCTGCTGCACAATGAAAAGGCTGTTTGCAAATTAATTCACATATAAGAGCCGTGCTGAGCTCTCAGTTCCTCTTTTAGCACAGTTATTGTTTTTCCTTCACTTTTTTATGCACGTTTTTAAGTTACACATTTTAAAAGATTGATGAAAACCAAAAACGAACAAGGTCTGACATGGTGAATTTTTCTCACATGACTGGCCACATGAAACGTCAGCTGTTTTTGCTTGTAGGGAATGAATAAAGCCAAAGGACGTGCTTTAAGTAAGTCTTGCTGATAGTACCGAAATGATGTGTTATATAGCTGGAGTGGACACAAACATGATCTCCTGCCATATGAATTATCGCTTTTATGATCCTCTTTATTTATTGGTAAATAAACACAATATATATCCTGGATATTTCTTGTTAAAAAATAGCTTTCTCAAAGTTCACAGGCTTTCTTTTTTCACTTTGCTCAAAACTAAAATGTGCTCACAGTGATGCTGAGCTGTTTGGCTTTGCAACCTAATCCATGATGTTCATTGCTCATTGAAGTGCAGTCAGTTTAATATAAGCGGTTAAGCTCATCAAGAGAAACAGTTGGTGAAATGAAATCGTAGCTGAAGATCTGCAAACAGTGCATAATGACAGAGAAGTAGCCTAATAGATTTTTGTTTGGTTTTTATAGTGATGAATGTGAGTCATATGCAAAAATATTGCTTACATGCTCACCTCAGATCACTTTATTAATGTAATAATTAGGGATGTAACGATACTTCTAAATTGATTTAAAATCGATTCAAACTGGTTTAAATGGCAATCGAAGCAGAGAAAAGGAAAATCAATTTGCATGCAATGCCTCAATGCAGATGACGTTACAAACAAATAAAACTTCTTTTGTTCATAAAAAGACTTGTGATCATTTCCACATCTATAATAGCTGTTTGTTCAGTGTTAAGTTTTGGTAGTACAACAGGTAATAGAAGATCACAGTTTAAAACAAGGTAGAAAAAGGCAAATATAAGAAAAAGACAATTTATTTGGCCATAAAATAACTAATGAATTTTGTTAGAAAAAAATCGAAATCGAGAAACTTAAAATCGAGACTTAAATCGAATCGTGGCTTGACTGAATCGTTACATCCCTAGTAATAATTGCAATTAATATTATCATAATTAATTTTTAAATAATGGTATTTCAGATCCCACAGAATAGATTAGAATACTCCCACATCTGGCATGAAAACATATAACACACATACATTGCTGGAAATCATTTCTGCTCTCACCAACAGCATCCTGACACTTCATGTTGGACATCCTTGAATGGAGCCGACAACCTTCGCACTATTTATAATGCTCAGTCATATAAGGCACCGCTCTACAGCAGCGTGAGCCCACAGCAAGCGGACAGCAGTGTCCACAGAAGCAGCTCCCACTACATGATGTCACTGCCCAGCTCGGATATCCCGCCTCAATCACGTTGTCCTCTCAAAACCCCCTTACAAGACGGGGACACGAGCCTGTGGTGCCTCTGCTGCTCTCAGTTCAGTCTAAGCAGCGTTTTCGCTATAGATCTTTTCCTTAACCTTCCAACCCCAGCGCTCTCTAAGCATCTCATGTCCTCTAAAGCTATTAAACTCACCACACAGTGTTGAATCATTGATTTTGTCACTCTGTGCATGAGGTGGCTCTTTAATTGCTCGTGTCAACACTTCGCTACCTTGCAGTGATATTTCTGAATCATGCTTTCGAAGACTTCAAAGGAGCTGTTCAGTTTTAATTTGGCTGTTTATACTTGAATTATCGAAAATGGCACAAAATCAGCCACATCATCTCTTGCTAATTAACCCAAATTGCCTGAATCCAACCAGAAGAAACAACTTATTCTATTTATAACCTGAAAGCAAAGTGGTGGACTATGTTGGAACTTATTTGTGTCTCTCATATTAACTACAGTATCAGCCTGAGATGTGAGCCTTTGCATAGATTCGCTCCGGTTTGTCCACTAAGCTGTCCCCTAATCAAACAAGGAAACGAATATAGTATGTGACAAAGCTGAGCTGTCTCCTCTGCTTTGCTTTCAAACAGCCTCCAAACCCCACCCCCACACTATTCATCATCGTGTTTTCACCTATTCACTTTGCATCTCATAAAATAATGTGCATCTCAAGATGTCTTTGTCCAGTGGGCGGACAGTGCTGGAACACCTATTACTCACTCATGCTTGAGCCTATTAGACGGCAGCCATGTCATGCAAGAAGCTCCCTAAGGTCACAGGGTGTGTTTTTCTTTTAACGTGTGTGTGTGTCTATATGGTTATTTGGATACAGTGCAGTGCATCGAGCCAAGTTTAGGATCCTTCATTAGACTGCATGTTAGAGGTATGTGTGCGTGTGTGTGTGTGTGTGTGTCTGTGTGTGTGTCTGTTTAGGGGTCCACAGAGCTGCATACACAGCGTCACCCCTGGCTGTGACCCGCAGCTGCAGTTTTCTTAAAGTCAGGAGGAGTCTCGGTGCGCTGTCTCTCCCATTCCATCACACACACTGACACACGCCCCCCGGTACCAAGAGTGTGTGTGCGTTTGTCGGCAATCTAATTCACCCAAAGTCTAATTTACCCCACTCCCGCTTTTATAGTACTCCTGGGTGATCATGAATCCTATCTGTGAAAGTAAAGGTCTGCATGTCCTGTCTAAGAGTTTTAAGAGCACGCTGCTTAATATTAAATAATCCAACATACATAAATGCAATAAGGGCTTTCATTTTAATATTAATGGAGATTTAGGCCTCACTGCGTCCGCTGAAAGTGTGCTGTCACTCTGTTTCAGCTTCCCTCTGCTCTCTAAATATGCATTCAACAGCTGTCTCTCTCATCTCCATCCCACACCACTTTGCTCTTGACAAATTGATGTGAAGCGCTTTTACATAACAACTATGTAACATACACACACACACACACACACACAC
>JAVQJG010294688.1:0-27813 GCA_036024015.1 Craterocephalus amniculus | reverse complement strand
AATTTTCCCTAATTAAAATTAAGCAAATTTGTATTTATTATTACTTTTTCAGTTTCCATTTATTTGCATGACTATTGAGAATTTTGCATTTTCTTTAATAAATTGGATTGAATAATTTTGCAAACATGTCCAAATAAATTAAAAAATGTATTGAAATTTTTTTTCAGTCAGACCGTATTAATTATCATTGATGGTGGTGTCTTTTGGACCAATAAAAAGCCTGGTTAATCCCCTTTACAATGAGGTACAACTTTAAGGATTGACTTACAAAGCACAATGTTAGGAGTGGCCCATTTATTTATTCATTCGTCTATTTTTTTTAACATCCGTCTTGTCCAGCATTGTAGCTAGCAGATTAATTATCTAGAGTGGCCCATTAACAATTCTAAGAATCGCAAACCAAATGCCCAGCAGGATCTAAAGTGACGTGTTAAAGAAATGGAAACAAATCCAGTAAAGTCCTAAACCAGGCCTCATCAGAAATGGTTCACATGGAAACTTGACTTTCAAGGAGCCATTTTTAAATAGGGGAAACAGAGGAAGATGATGTATGCCACAAGACCCAACTGTATTGTGTAGAACTTTTTTCAGTCGTCTAAAGGATAGTTTTGGTTATTATCCACAAAATGACCAAATAATCAGTATCCTTTGTCCAGCTAAGCTGTTGGACTGGATGATGCTGAAAAAGCTCCACCTTTGATGGCACACACTTTTCTTCCATGCTCTATTCCTCATTTGCAAAGACAGACATGCACGCACACATGTGCACAGCTCACTCATGGAAACATACAACTGAGTGCAGCTGGGTGGCTGCCAGCAGTGACACGTTGCTCAGTCTGCATCTGCCCAGCGGTAAAATGCATGGAAGTGTCCTACATTCAGTCGCAACAATCCCAACAGCTCTGATCAAAAGGCAGATACTGAGCTAACCACACACACAGACACACACACACACACACACAATGTTCTTATCAGCAGCTGACAGCACAGTTCTGTATTCTGTTAAGTTAATTTGAAGTTAATATTCAATGCTACTTCAGTTCAGTCCTCTTTGGTTCAGTTTGACTCACTTTTCTCCACTTCAGTGAAATTTGATGCATTGAATGTTTTTATTTTTATTTTTTGCTTAAATGTGTGTACATATGTAGTCTGTATATAATATAAATAACCTTTAAGTCTGCCATGTCAGCAGTCTGTGTGACAAAAGCAACCAGATTTCTCAAGGGAAAGCATTTCCATCTGTGTGTGATTTCCTTTGAACCAGATTTAGACATAAAGATTCAGAGATAAAACGCATGATGATGACATGTGTAACACCGGGCGGAACATATAAACCCAGCAGTGTTTGAAATGAAGGTTGGTTCAACGTGAAAGCACTTGAGAAAAGCTTTGAATTGAGTTTTGAAGGGAGCTTCTAACTAACTGTCTCTGCAAATTAAATTTGCAATGTCCACTCTGCCATGCCACTATCTCTGAGTAAGAAGCCAAATTGTGATCAAAATTACAGATAATTTGCAAGTGGGGAGACTGGAGTTTTAGGAGAGGATTTGGGACAGGTGGCTCAGGTGGTAGGGCATGTCGTTCAGTGATGTGGATGGTAATTCGAAGGGAGGTTCGAATCCTGGCACTCCCACCTCAGTCTCCTGTCGTGTCCTTGGGCAAGGCACCTTACCCTCATTGCCTCCAGTGATGGCACCGCTGGTAAAAACTCAATTGTAAGTCGCATTGGATAAAAGCGTCAGCTAAATGATGGTAATGTGATGTAATGGATTGTTCTCCCATTCTGGTCTGATGCTGGATTTTAGCTGCTCTCCAGTCATGGACCCTCACCATGATGCTCCGGATGTTTAGACCTGGCTGCAGGTCTGAACTGCTGCAGGAAAGTTCTCCTGCTGTGATGGATGCAGTCTATGGGTCATCATTTAGTCTTTCCCTGAAAGAGACGATTCCTAGATGGGAGCAGATGTTGTTCTAACACCTCCATGTACTTTTCAGCATTGATGGAGCTTCACAGATGTGGAAGCTGCCCATTCCATCGGCTCTGATGCAGCCCATCCATCAGAGATGCTGGATGCTCCCTCTGCTCTTCAGTCAGAAGGACACGGCCCTCATGCTTCCATTTCATTCATCAGAATAGGTCCAGAGAAGACGGTGGTTGGTGTGGATCCTGTTCACATCTGGCTTCTTCTCTGCATCGCATAGCTTTAACCTGCATTTGTGGTTTCAGGGTGACTGAGTGCAGACAGGGATTCATGGAAGTCTTCATGGTTTCCAGTTGAAAATCGTGACTGCTTTTTGAAGTCTTTATTTTTTCTTTGAGAAACATTTTTCTGAATTTGTTCTACAATTTTCAGTCCCAATTTTTCTCATATTGGTGAATCTCTGTCCATCTTACCTCTGAAAGACTCTGCGAAATGCCTCAGCCCAGCCCAGTAAATTTACTAATCTCATTAGTTGTCAAATGGTCCTCCTGTTGGTTTACTTATTTGTGGCAATTACTGTTCCAGCCTTTTCTTGATCTTGTTCCAGCTTTTTAGAGATGTGTTGCTGCCATCAGATTCAATCTGAGCTTATATTTTCCATGAAACATTGTTTGTATCCTACTGGGAAGGAAACATGGGTTGTTGAAATTAGTAAATGCAGTCTTCTTATTTTTTTGGAAATTGAATTAGTATTTAGGAAAGCTGTTTCAGCAGAACCTTTGAGTTAAACTGGTTTCTGATTTTTCTTTATAATTAACTTTAACTTCTTATATTGTAATCACACTTTCTAAAAGATGCTAGTAACCCAGGATTGAGTGGAAAACTTTCACTCAGCTTTCCTTCCTAAACGATGAGAAGCAACATCTTCTCTGTAAGCCATTCAATAAGCCGTTTGTAGCACAAGGATTTCAATTTGCATTTGGAGAGAGAAGATCCTGAGATTGTGGATTACTTCCTGGGCTTTGCTTTTGAAAGACAGAATTAAGGAAAGGAGTTTTTGGAGCTTTACAGGGCAAATGGAAATCAAAGTAGTGTGTGAATGTGTGTGTGCGTTTGAACAGTCTGGTTAATGCTCCTCATACATTGATGTGCATGTGAGCCTTTCAGTTTTTCAGCAGCACTTCTGTAATTTATCTTGGTTTATACAAAAAGTGCCAGTTAATGGCTAAAGGATCTTTTTGGGGGACAAAAGCAAAATGGATACATTTTTAGCGCTCTTTTAGCTCTCTCTCTTTTTTTTTTAAAGAAGCAGACCAAGGACACAGGAAAAAGCTCATCTTTCCTAACAATAGAACTTTGGAGAAGTTAAAGTCACGACTGAAGCAAAGTCTGTAAATAAAATGAGTCATCTTTCTTCTGAAAAGAAAGAAATGACTGAACAAAAGCTGTACGAACCTGGTAATCATTGTACAATGTGCACAGATTGCTGGTAGTACGGTTAATGTTGAATCATAATCATTTCCAAAGGTGCATAAATGTACGTTTATGGAGACTGTTGGCTTTTCCGTCTTCATGCACAGCATCTGTTTTTCTTTTCTATTGCACAGCTGAATGGCAGCCACCAAATAGTCTTTTGACTGTAAGTATGGCTTTGTGTCGTTTCTGTTTCTGTCAGCAATGATGTAAGGCTTAACAATTTGAACCTATAAATGCATGGATTCAAGGTTTGAAAAAGAGAATATGAACATGAATCTGTATGGTAAATAGTAGAAAATAGCAGCACAGTGTCACTACAATGCCTCAAAGGATGCTGTGGAGCTAAGTTCAGTTTATCTCAGTTATCTATCAGTTGGTAGAGTAAGGGTTCAGGTCTGGGTTCAGCAACAAGCAGAAACAATCAGCTGACCATCTGAACATATTAAATCAGGAGGTTATTCCTTCTCACTGATGGCACAGATATATATATATATAATCCATTAGATAAATCCAGTTTGGACAAAGGTAGAAGTACCATGTTCTGAACCGCTTAAACCAAGTGGGTTGCGGGTGTACTGGAGCCTATCCCAGCTATCAACGGGCGAGAGGCGGGGAGACCCCTGGACAGGTCGCCAGTCTGTCGCAGGGCCAACATGGAGAGACAGACAACCACTCACCACTCACTCCTAGGGAGAGTGCCCAGGTAACCCAACATGCATGTCTTTGGACAGTGGGAGGAAGCCGGAGTACCTGGTGAGAACCCACGCATACACGGGGGGGAACATGCAAACCCCACACAGGAAGGCCACAGTTCCAAGCCCCTCCTCAGCCGGAATCTGGCTCCGACCGACTTGGGACTTCTCACTGTGAGGCCGCAGTGCTAACCACTACACCACCGTGCAGCCGGTAGAAGTACCTTACTACTGAAACCCTGTTTTAGATTGAAAGGGCTTAGACTGCTACAATGTGCAGCTAAAGGAGGTTTTGTGCCGCACAGGGGGGTAATGTCAATCCACAGAAGTCATCATCCATTAAGCCCAACAATTCTTAGTGGAACTATTAACACAATGTAGAAGATTTCAGGTCAGAGCACGTCTCCCTATGACCTCCTTCACTGAGCCATTCACATCACATCCTGTGGATCATATAAAGATTTGAGAAGAGAAACGCTGTTTTACTGTTGGAAGGTGTGTGGTCCCGCATGCCTCTGCAGGAACCGTAGAAAATCTGATAAAACGCAACGTTTGGGAGAAAGCATCTTCTCTGTCGAGCGAGAGAATTTTCACACTCTTGTGTATGTCGCTCTCCTCGCTGTCAGAGCTTCCAAGGTATTGTTCATTGACTCCAGAGAAATTAATTTTAAAAAAGAAGAAAGAAACAAATGCCTTTTGTGTCTCATCCTCTCATGCTTCTCTGCTAACACACCCTTTGGATGTATCTACACTGAAGAAAGATAAGGACGTCTGTGCTCCAGTCAGATTCTAATTTCTTGCTTCATTTTCTTTTCAGACCTTTTGTTCACAACTCAGACAAAGTGATGATTGTCGCTTCATGTGAAGGTTCTTCAAAGTCCCAGTTTATTCAGATTCCTGGCATCGTGGCTGATGCAAATGACACTTTTACTCTTGGATCCAGAAGTTGCTCCATTCTCTTTGTAAGCACTCTTGTTTCGGATGTCCTTGATGATTCAAACTTCATCTGTATCATGCAGCTGATCTATGACAGCTCTCTCTCCTGCATGGGTTCTCTAGTGTCGCTGAAGACGTGTAACCCTTATTCACCATGTCGTGATGATTACGGAGAGCTGAATAAAAGCTATCCATTCTTTCTGTTATAACGTATATATGCTCCGTACGACACAGCGTCAGCCTCTGGGGTTTGATCAGATGACAGGCAGCTATCGCCCGTGTCTGCTGGCAGTTTTACTGGGATGCCACGCTGATCACAGAAGAGCCCACAGGAAGATCACTGGCAGAAATATGTGCCATGGTGAGGTTTTAGCAGCTTGTCTAACAAGTTGTAGAACAGAAATGCTGCCAGCAGCGGGATCCCATTTTTCACAGCTTAATTACTTTGCCTCTGGCCCAAATTGTACAATCTAGAAATATCCAAACATGTAGCTACGCATGTTATCCTTTATGATTATCTATGAAGCTGTTTTTACATTAATGGTAGATGTGACTTGTAATACAGTAATGTAACTATAAAACCCACCCTGCAGCACTTTAACAGCTTTATTTATCACATTATCGGGCTCCACAGCACATTTACTTAATGTTAATGAAACATGTTCAGAGATTTTACCGAACATATACACCAAAAGCAACTCGCTTCACTTAAGATGCCGAGATAAAACCAAATTTAAACAGTCTTTCCTCTGAGACATTAAGCATCAAAGTAACCAAACATTCCCCAGGAACTTTTGAGTCAGGAAGTGATGTAGCGGCATTTTCAATGAAATTACATTTTAGCTCATTTCTGCAACAGTGGTATCAAGGAGTTTGTTTGCATACTAGCCAAGAAACTGAGCTTTTTTGAGCTTTCTCACAGACCAACCCGTGTTCATCTCCATTTAAACTACAATCGAAGTGATCGGGACGTAAACCAGGGGTCTCAAACTCCATGCAACCCTGGTCCAACGCACATGATTGAAATTATTGCGTCATTATGAAGAAGAAGACAAGAAGCTGTTTGATCCATTTCACAAGATTCAACTGTGAACTCTGATTCAAGCTGAAACTGAAATAGGTTGCCAGGCAACACAGGCTCAACAAATCATTGCAGTGATCTGTTGGCCGATGTTGGACTGCCTGAACTTGGTGGTACGTAGTCAGCCTCCCATCCTTCATCTGTGGTAATCAGGGTTTCATGTCAGCTCTTCAATGACTTCACGCTATCCTGCAGCTCATGTAAATGAACTAATGTAAATATTGACAGCCAGCATATTGTTCTAGTGTTTGGTCTGATTGGTTTATGTTTTGGTTCTGTTCAAGAATTTTCAGATTTCAGGTACTGTTGCCATTATAATGGAACTAATGTTATTTGTATAGTTTGCATTATATAATTAACACTAAAGCCTTTATCACAGACAGGTTCACACTAACTTCTCTTAGGTGGTAACTTTGCTATGCTGCTGCCTCCTGCCCCCATTTCTTTATTTTTATTTCCTTAAAGGTGACACAAGACAAAATAATGACAATTTTCCCATCCACTGAAACAGCTCTGTGATGGATGGACAACCAGTCCAGGTTTTACCTTGCCTTTCATTCATACCCTAGAAACTAAGAACGATCAGACTTGCACATTTCAGCTGCAGATTTGCTGATATTTCATGAAAATGTTCCAGATAATTGAGCCACCACTTCTTTACAATTTTGAAAACCAAGTAAACACATTACAAAAGCACAACTCGAGCAAATGAAGTGTAGTCAGACTGATGTACATTAAGAAGAAAGCTCCTTTGTCCTTATTTTATTCATGTCTACATTGGGCTTGCATCCATATAAATCAAAGAAAAACATTTTCTAAAACATACCTTATCAGTATATGTAAATGAGAGTACAAAAAGCTTCTTAAAACTAGTAATCTTTAAGGAGGGGGGAAGAAACCCAAGACTGGAGGCTATTTAAATTTCATTAGTTAATTTAATAGCAATAAATCAGTCAATTAGCATATATCACATCGCTGTGGTGTGATTTAACTTTTATTTTGTACTCAAACCACAAATTTCCCAACAGTACTGAAACGTTTCAAGTCTGTTTCATTCAAACTTAAGCTTAAATTTACAGTATAGATTTTTCTCTCCCTATAGTTTATTGTTAAAAATAGATATGCAATGAGTGGCAAAAATAGAACAATAAAATGTAGCCTTGGATGCTTTTCTTTCTTAGAAAGCATTAAGATATACATCATTGTAGGTATAAGAAGTTAAGCATCCCATTATGTCGGAGCGCTGGTGCTAGGGTTGAGCGCTAAATAGCCCGGCCCAATTTAAACTCTGGCTGTGGCTCAAGCTGTTGAACAGATTGTCCACTCGAGGTGGCAGTTCAATACCTTACCCATACGCAATGCAGAAGTGTCATTGGGCCTTTGGTGTGTGGATCTGTGTGGGTTTGTGTGTCTCTAGAAACACACTGTAAAGCGTTTTTATAAGGTCTAACTAAGCAACAACAAGCTTAACAGGTGCAAAGCATTTATTACTGTATATGTACTGTATTTGCAGGTTTTCTAATTACTTCAGAACTGATGCACTGTGTGCCGTTTGGATACTTGTGGAAACCACTTTACTGACTCCCTTGCAGCCAGGTTGTCAGTATGCTTCCTAAAGTGTCAACTGGTGATGTTTCATTACAACAGAGCCTCCAGATCGGCACAGCTTTTCTAACACAATATGTACAGGAATGCTAGGGTGTAGCCTGGAGATGGCACTTTCTGCTTCTAGGTGGCTAATGAGTATTTCATCTTAAACTGGCAGTTTGACACTATATTCTGTTTCTACATGTTCAGGAGACTTTTTATTGCATACCCATTATTTCTTACTCTGCTCTGCCACTTGGAGAGCCAAGAACGCCATCTGTCATCCAGCAGTGACAGTCACACCCCACAAAGATGGCCTCCTTTTTTCTGACTCAGTGAATCCATAGCTGCCGTGCCAAGCAGTGCTAAACACGGCACCATTTTTCATGCCTTTTCCTGTCCCATTCTCCTCCAGCGGAGTGTTAGCTCATCAGAGCAGGCCTGTCGCTCCCTGCCAAAGCCATCATCTACATCACCGCGCTCCAACGGAAACACAATCATTGCTTTCTTTGGAAAAACTAAATGTCAGGGTGTAATATGAGCAATATGTTCAAACGGTGTGAGTGGACTGGTCAGAGGAGACGGTGTGAAAGCAAGCATTAGTGAATGATGCATATCAACACAGGGTGATGATGGAAACATGACTGAAAACCCAGGAGCACCGACTAAGTCAAAGCAGCCTGAACTGATCTTTTTTGCTCATACATGAAACGAGCTGCATAAAATCAACCACAAGATGGACAAATATTCAGCCCAGAACGATTAAAAACGAAAGTATATCCACAGTTTTGACAATTGCTGATTTTAAATCTGGAGTTCAGTACTTGACCAATGCTCTGTAGATTGATTGGATGGACGAACCTCTATAGCAATCATTCATTTCCTTCTGCTTATCCAAGATCAGGCTGCATCTTCAGCAGGTTGAGAAGGAAAAGCCAGACATCCCATTCTTCAGCAACACTCCGGCTCCTCCAGGGGAATCCCAAAGCTTAGTGAACTGGGCATCTCCAGGTTCTTGTCCCAGTAGCTGAGCATGACCAGGCGGTGACCTGGATGCACCCTGCTTAATATTTAATGGTGGAAAAGATAGTTGTCATAAGTGCGTGTAATTTCACATGGCATGGTTTTAGAGTTTTATTGATTGAAGGCATTGCACCATTTGCTCTCCTTCTTTTGACTCGAGGACTTCCCTCCTGCTGACTGTTGGACTGGTAGTTTAAAGGACACCTCTTAGGGTTGTGTTTAAGTGTGTCTGTTTGTTTTGATTGGAGAACTTTTTGGTAGTTGATTGTAAAATTATCCTAAAGATACAGCAGCTTACAATCGAAGTATAATGTGAGACAATTGCATCAAAGAGTGGTGAAAATCATTTTGACTTTGTTCTTGCACCTGCAACTATTGACCTGTTGGTTGATTGTTGGTGGTCGCCCAACTAAGATAACTGGTTTGAGGCCCACTTTTTCTGTTGGCATGAAAAAGTCATGCTTGAAAGATCTTTCCTAGAAACTTTTGAACTTATCCTGCAATGGTGTCACCTTTTCACACTTGCTAGCATTTATATTTTGTTTGTTTGTTTGTTTATTTATTTATTTATGCAGAAAACAAGCATTTTTTGTGCACATGACACAAAAAACTATTACAGAAATACTCATCACAGGCAAGATTTGCCATGTAAACCACAAATAGTAAGAGAAGGAAAGAAAGAAAAAAAAGCAGCTTTATTGATGTAGTTCTGGACTTATTTAAGTTGTTTTTAACAGAATACACCCTTTTGGGAGTTTATTTTTTCTATATT
The DNA here is from genome assembly GCA_036024015.1 of Craterocephalus amniculus. NCBI lineage: Eukaryota > Metazoa > Chordata > Actinopteri > Atheriniformes > Atherinidae > Craterocephalus > Craterocephalus amniculus. Next base: position 18,324 of record JAVQJG010294688.1, on the reverse strand, counting down.
GAATTTTAATGTCAACAATACTGACTGTAGTCTAGAAGTAATTAGAGATAATGGTATACTGTAAATGAAAAAAAAGCTTAAAATAAACCGGAGTATAACTTCAAGCAGAGCTGGCTGACTGCGAAAATGCTTCATCTACATTGAAAAAGCATTTTGACATGTTGGATGCTTTCTCTGGAATTTACTCTGTATTTCTGCTTATTAGAGCTTCCTCATCAGCTCAGTAGTGTGTCTTTCACATTCGAAGGATTTCCTATAGATTGATATATCTGTCAACTTGTGTTATAATGTTATAAAAAGATTTTGGCTCTCTATGAAGAAAGCACCTGTTTTATTCAATTACTTGCTTGGAACAGCATCACTACTGTACTACTGTACTACTTATGGGGTTATATCAACAAAATATTTGGTGTTTACTTGTTAAATGCTCTGTTTTATCATGTCTTAGATGCCAGGTGCAAGGTATCCAGCGGCAAGAAGGCAGAGGGTCACACAAACGTGTTTTTTAGTCAACTAACAGTGCTTTTTAGCTTTAGCCCACCTACTTCCTTTAGCTGGTTAGCGCTGGGTTAGCTTTGTTAGCTCGTACTTACAGGCAGCTCAGACTTTCATCAGTGTCAATCATACATCCCTACGCCCACAAACCCCCTCTCAGCACCACCCTGTCATCTATTTTTGTACTTCCCAGGATTGACAAGACTCATGATGCCAAAATGCCAAGATGGCGACAGTGAGAACTGCCCAACGAGCCTCAATTCAGCTCTTCAGAAACCCAGGGGTCACGTGACGGAGAGGTTGTCCATGTATTTCACAGTAATTGGTCCCAGCACTCCAGTACTCCATAACATTAAAAAGAACTCGGGGCATTGAAACTGTGGCTGAAATGTCCACTATCAGGCTATTAAGCAGGTAACTTGAATTCAACATGAAATCACCTGTCTGTTCCTGACATGTTTCCAGGGGTGATGGAGACAAAGAAGTCACGGAGTGAACATACATGATGTGTCAAATAAGGTCTGGAGCTACACTTGGGATTTAATGTCCTGCTGCTGGGCTGAATCCACAGCAGCTGTCAGATAATCAGTTCTCTCATAGCACTATATGGCATCCCATAGGTGGACTTTTTTGTATCAGACTCAGTAATTCTGTCACACTGGGTGACCATAAGGACAAGCTGTGAAGGGCTGCTGCCTGTCAGGGCATGAGGCTCCGCTCACCGAGAGACAGAGATGCCACCGTCCTTGTTAGCATCACTGTCACCTGCAGCTGATAATGTAATTATCTGGAAGCAAACGCTGCCCTGTCCCTCACACACACTCTCACATTTAATCAGCATCCTTTTCCCACATTTCTACTTTTTGGCCACTTTTCTGACAAATTACCTCCTTTCTGTAGTTTCATCTCCGTCGAAAAAGAGCAGTTTCTATTACAAGCTAAGCAGATGGCTGGAGGCTGGCACTAGCACAGTGATCATTAACCTGCTGGGTTCCTTTCTATGTGTACCTTGTCTCTCTTAATTTGAATCTCCCTTCTTGAGGCCAGAATGTCAAAACTTCCCCAGACTCTCAAACTTTGAGTGCCTGAGAGAAAACAAAGGAAAAAATAATAAACAAATCCATGAGCTGTGTTTACAGCTTAGTCATCTCATAAGGACTATATGTTGGAGTCAATTAAAATAACTGATATGAAAGCTCTAAATCTTTATTATGAAGAGTAATTATAAAATGTGTAAGTGCAGACAGATCTGTCGATTGCATTGCAAAGCCAAATCCTAATTTTAGTAACGATTAATGTTTTGTGACTTGTTGAATTTATTGCGGCCTTAGAAATTGGAAAACAGGAAGTATGAGAACTTACAGACTGTGAGAAATATGTTTCCACTGCTACAATCTGATAGTTTTTTTTGTTTTCTCTTACCTCATAGTTTCCCTTTTGGGGTAAACCCTCAATTAATCTTTTGGGTAAACCCTAAGAGGTTAATTTTAAAGTCCTGCACTGGACTACTTTTTCAATCCCGCTCCAGGAACACGGTGAGAACCCATGCGTACGCGGGGAGAACGTGCAATCTCCACACAGAAGTTCCCTGCTTCAAACCCCTCCTCAGCCTGAACCAGCAGACCCCGTCTGGGTCCAACCAGCGACATTCTTGCTGTGAGGCAGCAGTCCACAACACCAAGCAGTCCGGATCCATGGCATTGTGGTGGAAATAAAAGAAGAAAAACATTTACACCCTTATGGATTCTCCAAATAAAAAGGAGGACGTGATCCATCATTGACTGTAAGGACGGACAACATCAGGATACGCCACCAGGCTGTATGATAAGGGACCCGGTTCAGCTGGTGGGGTACAACATTCATCCGGACCGACTACATTCACGCTGTACCTAAACATATGAAGCGTTTCACTCTCTGCCAGAGGTGGCGCCGCACCAGGATGAGAAGACAGGACACACAACAAAGAAGAAAACTTTATAGGCAGGGCACTTTCTAGCACAAAACAGCTAAACATGGAGCTGCATCATAACCTAGCTGTCTAGGATTGGTCCGATTTCTATCCAAACCTCCAATCGCGAGCCTTTTCTCCCACCCAGAGCTGCCTACCTTCCCACACAGGCTCATGTTTTGTCATTTTTACCCATTAACCTTTTTACTGAACCCACATTGCACTTTGTAGTCCACTTTCTGTATTTGGTCCACTTGAGGTGATGTGAGAGCCATTTGCAAATTCACAATTCCCCAAATCCTTCAGGAGCAAATGGGCTCGGATTCCGATCAAAAGGCTGGTGTAAATTCGAAGCATCTGGTATCTGAATGTATTCTTAATTAACTGAGAAAATGGAGGAGTCAAAAAAGTGTTGAAAGAAAGTGATGAGCCAAGACTGAAAATGCAGCGGGATGGCCTCAGCCGAGATAAGCACGACAGTCTTTCAACAGTGATTGCAGAACATTTCTGCCTAACATCCAACAAAAGGTGGTTGCAGCTCCTTAAAAGTGCATGTGGGAAACTCTGCTGCTGCTGTCCTGTAAAATGCAACACAGTGGGTCCATTTTGTTGCAGAGACCAGCATTTTTCCGGAAGAGAAGCAGTTACTGTGAATGTGTGATAACGCAATCATTTTAGGCAAGGAGAAGAGTGTTGCTACAAAAGATGTGACTACTGGCAGTGACAGACCTGGAATAAAAAGAAAAATTAGTAAATGGCAACGTTGGTCAATGAAGTAAGGGAGAGAAAACCAATAAACACGGAGTGTGGACTAGGTAAGATATTTTTAAATCAATAAATCCAGTCAAGTTCAAGCCTTTACTGGAAAGCTGCAAAGAAAAGGCCTCATGCAAACACTGTAGCAGAGTTTGGAGTAAAACCACGGCATGACGTAAGCCTTTTAACCTTGTACTCTCCACTGACACTGATGTCTCTGTCACCTTCCCATTCCATCCACCTCCAGGTGAGTTGTGGCATGTTCTGACAGTTTGTCAATTAAGACTTTGTTCTCTGGCGAGGTGACTTTCAACATGACTAATTAGGAGGGAAATGAATGAGGGGAGGCGAGAGGAGACCGGCTTGTTTAAGTATGTTTAGTTCTAGAGCTGAGTCAGCAGCTCTCACAGAGTTAGAAATATGAGTTTTGAGAAAAGAAAGTGAAAAAGTAATGTATTTACTTCTATATCTATCTTGCTTTATTTATTTAATTTCATTAACATGCAGGCAAACCATGAGAGTCGCGTGTGGATCACATGAAAATGTTCCAAAGCCATGTCTGCACATGTGCTTTTTCTGTAAGGGTTGTTCTTTTTCCTCATGGCGATCCTCCACACCGGAGGGGTGTGCCTTCTCGGCCTGCAGGGATCTTGGTGGTCTGGTTGGCTGGGGGGCCGAACAGCTGTGGTGTGGACCCCAGTTTGCTTGTCTGGGCATTTTCTCTGTGGTAATGTGTGGAGGGGCTCCTGCTATGACAGATTCCCAAGATACTGTTGCCTCACAGCAGCCTCAAGCCAGATCTTTATTTTTTTTTCTATGATTTTACACTTAACAGACGTGCCTGTGTGTGTGTGTGTGTGTGTGTGTGTGTGTGTGTGTGTGTGTGTGTGTGTGTATACGTGTTTGTGTAAGAGTATGGATTCAACGTGTTTAAATAATTTTTGATATGCAAACACCTGTTAGTTATTGCATAAAGCACCTTATGAAGCTTTTGAAAGAAACATGCTTATAAAAAAGTTAAAATGAATCGCTGGTAAAAGCAAAGACTGAGTGTTCGGACTGGGATATACTAACTGTGTACGCACGCGTTTATGTCAACGTTCTGCTACATCTGTGTATACTTGCTGCTTAAGGCAACACTACCAAAGTGGTCTTTAGGACACAACTAGGGTGTATGCCCCACTTCAATGAATGAATGAATTTTTTTCAAAGAAAAAACACAAACCAAAGTGAAAATCAACGAACGCTAAAAAACACATTTCGTAATCAATCCAAAATAAATTTGAAAAAGGAATGGGGAGAAGTATGCACTTTTTAGTGGCACCCCCGCCTACTCATTATGGTTTCTCTGTCAGATTTCTGTTCAATACCATGAACTCAGGCTGCAATTGTCAGGCTGCAGGTCCGCTGTATTTCCTTCTGTTTTCTACAAATAGCAAAGATCTCGTGTTGAAAATAGCCTTTGCCAACAAGGGAGAAGAACTGATCCTTTTACTCTTGAAGCCAAAAAGAAACATTTTTGTTGCTGTTGGAGGCAGTGTTAGCAGCTGATGTGCTCATACATGCAGTATGTGCACCCTACTGTCTAAAATCATGCATGAGCGCCTCTAACGCTTGTCGGTATCGCAGCTCGCGTCAACACCAGCAGCCTGTGTGCTACAGTAAATGGATTCTGGGAATGCGTGGCAGCCACGACATGTACGTGGATGAGTCGGCAGCAGCGAGTACATCCCAGCTCTTCAGTCGGCCTCGCTGCCGTGACGTCTCTCCTCATTGATTTGTTAAAGACTCCACTTTGGTATTTGGTGTCTGGAATCGGAAGCGATGAACAGGATGGATGTGATACTTGAAACATTACAGGATGAAAGTGATGTCTGATTATTATGTATTGTTTTCAGAAGGATGTCAAATAGACTGATCAGAGGGAGTGAATGTGTCCAGTGGCACCAAAACGTATTGTGTGGAAATCTGCTGTCTTAGGGATTCACTGGAGAATATGATGGTTTATGAATAGAAATCAGCAGTGTTTCACTTTAAACTACTTCTGACATGAGAAGAATATATTCATCTTTTATTTATAGTACTTTCATATTGCAAGAAAATCCACTTCATAGCTGTTTAGATGCCTAGGAACCTCTGAGTTTAGGATCTTAGCATGACTTCCTGTTCTCCACTGCCCTCGGCTTTGGTATAATTTTATAGGGAGTGAAAAGGTCAAAGCTGAGAGGCCATGCATCCCTTCTGTGCACCTCCACATCCATAAAATATTGTCCCAGTGAGTTTAAGAAGTGTTTTATTGCAGGACTTGAATCCTTCTTTGTTTATAAAAATAATTTGTTTAGAGGTGTGAAATATACGGAGCGAGGAATATGAGGTAATGACTTTAATCCCAAAGAGGAGTATGGATTTTCCTCTCAAATAAACATCCTCCTGGGAACAAAGCTCTAAAAAGATTAAGCAGTAAAACTACAGGCCTCAGAAAAGATGTTTATGATGTTCCGTTTCCACATAAGATGCATCTGATTATGATTCCTCTGTCTCACTCTTGGTTTCTTTTTATATTATCGCTCTGTGATCTGGCAACATCTCATCTTTTATATTTATCACAATGAGGCGTTGAGGGGAAAATGAGGCAAACATGGTGTGTTTGATGAATTTGGGAGCACAGTTTTTATTGCCGTACTGTTAGAAAATAGCACAGCCCGGCTTTTAAAGCCGAAATAAGAATCAGAGTCACAGCTGGTGGTGAAAGACAAAGTAAACAAGGCTTGGTGTGAGTCAATCCAGCTCGGATCTGAGAAAGAATGAAAATGTTTATTTATGATGACATCTGTGACATAAGGTCGCCTGCATTTGGACCGGTTTTAAATCCCCTGCACCGGGTGGGTCTGCCCCTCTAATTGGCTGTTTTCAGGCTTGGGGTGATCCACATACACTGGCTGAGATTAACCGCTTGGGAATGTTCTGGCAGAGGTATGATTCCCGGCAGAAAATAAAAACATTCCCTGCAAGATGGATGTATGGAGACATACCTGCTGATCCATACCCAGACAAAACAAAGGGTGGCTTACAAAGTCCTGCTCATATCCGACAGACGGAGATGCCATTCCCATCATCCTCATATGCAGACGTGTTGCACCGAGACAGATTGCCTTATTTCTTATGCACATATTTCTCAGAGACAGAAATAATCTAATTGGATGAATTAAACATCAAAAAGGTGGAGCATAAGAGGCCTGAAGTTTGAGCTCGGTAGCCTCACTGAATCTTGCTGAAAGAGGAAAGGCTTTACAAAAAACCCAGACACATTAACTTTTATTTTTTATTTTTTATTTATTTTCAGTGTTTCATTTGAATTTATTAGGAGTGAAAAATAAAAGCTTTGAGACACTTGACTTGTGAGATAGAAGTTAATGACAGTGGGTCAAAACGCAGAAGGTCTCAAACGTCTGATCTAAGTTAGGAAATCCAACCTTCACTGAATGTAAGATGACTAGTTTGAGCCACATTCATACATTTAGTCATTTATAGCGATGTATCCCTCCATCAGACCTGCTGTTTCTTCTTCCTTAAGAATGGCTTCTTGACAAACGTAGAGAGCATAGAGAGCATTTCTTATGAGGCTTTGGCCAACAGTAGATGGATCAGATGAAGGTATACATGCATCTCTCAGATCTTCACTGGATTTCGGTCCAGTACATCTTCTTTTGTCCTGCACATGTCCAGTTTCCGTTCTGTGCTGAGATATGTTCCTCCCAAGGTCACATTTGTGTTATCTTATTGTTTTGTTTTAGTCTTTGTAAAGTGTCTTTGAGTTCTTTCTGAAAAGCGCTATATAAATCAGATTTATTATTATTATTAATAAGCAAATGTCAACTCTGGGGCAATCGTCTTGTTGCTGCTAAAATCCTGTTTTCTGTCTGTTAAACTATCTGATATTTGCTGTTTTTCACAGATGAAACTAAAGAAACTGGAACAAACAATTTGTCTTTGTTACCGGCTGCTAGGAACAAAGCTTTTTAAAATGAAATGTAAAACTACTTCTTGGCCAAGTGTGTGATGTGTCATCACAGCACCGGTTCATTCCTTAAGTTCGAAGCCTTTTTATGCTTCAATAATTCATAAGTCTGTGTTAAGTGGCTCAACAGAAAACGCATCACTCTGACGATGGACGGGTACTAGACTGGAAATATTGGGGCAGCTCCAGATCACTTTTAGAAAACACAAAGTTTAGCTGTTCGCAAGTAAATATGAAAAAGTGTCTCAAGATTTCTTGTTTCATGTAGTTTAAATCATAATGTCATACATTTCAGTTCAGTGAAGCATCTTCCCCCATGTCTTCCTGTTAACAGAAAGTCTCTCCTTCCTCATAGTTCTATTGAGTATTTAATGTTCATTGGCTTTGGGAAGATAAACAGACACTGTGGATAAATGACCTCAGCAGTGTACGTGCTCATAAAACCATATCCTCAGGGAAACTGACAGCAGTCAGCTTTGGAGCTGTCCATCATTTAAATGTTCCTGTCGCTCCTTTCTGCTGCTGTGCAGTTTCATCCGCTCCTCCACAATCTCCCATCTGCTTTCTGAGAGCGTCTATGAGGAACACAATCAATGGGGCTAATTACTTGTAAAAAGCAGACTGGCTGGACACAGTCACTGATGCTGGGAATGAGAAAGTGAAAAGTGTGAACTTTTTAATCTACCTGCACTAATACTGGGTGACTCTAATTCAACTCGGAGCGACTCACCTGAAAGATTTTCCGGTATCTTGGAGATGGTGAAGTCAGGACACATCATCGCATTTCACCTGAAACACGTTTGGTTTAACTTCACCCTGGATCAGTCCGAGTGGAGAATAGACAGCAGTTCAGGGTGGATGGGAGGGGCTGCCAGGCCTAATGTGTGTGTGTGTGTGTGTGTGTCCGTGGTTTGGTGTATGAATATTTTAGTTTTGATGAGATGATGCATCTTAAACATTTTGGATCTTTTGTGCTTCTTTTCTCAAATGACACCCAAAATGAATGAGGTAAATCTCCACAACTACAAGGATTGTGAGTATAATCCTGGTCTCTACAGAAAGCTGAGACATGGATGATTACTGCACACGTGTCTGAACCAACATGTGTTACTTATATCAGAGTAAATTCACCTGGAACACAGTAGAAAATGTAAATTGCATGCTAGGAATGAGTAACGTAGTCCTGTAATGCGTAAAGTACTCCTAAGAACAAGTGAAGTTACCTAGAAATGAGTAAAGTAATCCTGCAACTTCATAAAGTAACTTAGGAATGACTAAAGTAATCCAGGATTGAGTAAAGTAATCTGTGAGGAGGAGCTGTGCTACAGTAGAAGGTGTTATGCAGGTAGATAAGTCAGGAAGCCATGGGCTGATGTAGATGGTGGTGCATTTGAATGCAGCTGAGTTTCCAGACCATTATTTTTGTTTGATTCATATGAGGTTTGGTGTTTCTGAGTGTGTGCAAACTTCTCTGTGGTATATATCTCATGCTGAGATTGTGCAAGAAGAAGTTATGTTATCCCGTCAATAACTCTGTTTGTTCAGTTCGGTTCTTAACCTTCATCTACTTCTCAGATCGCATCTGTTACAAAACTTACTGAATGATCATTATTATTCAGGCAAATCTGATTTGGTCTGAACAGTTGCATGGAGATGTTACAGGAACATTAGGGAACTTAATGAATCCTGATTGTTGCTCAGCGGATGGCACCACATCAGCTTTGTGTTCATTTGCATGGGGAGCGGGCGAGATCGGCGATCGGGACGCATTGTAATGACAGGTGTGAACACGCGTGGTTAGAGCCGTCCGCCTCTGATGCAATCAGCCACAATGTGCGAGCAGACCCTCAGAAAGAGGCCTCAGTCGTTTAAAAAAAAATAAAAACCAGCATGGCTGATGGAGGAGGAAGACGAGGAGATGCATCAAGCAGAGGGAATTTGTGTGTGTCTCGTTTTAAAGCGTGCAGTTTGGACAGTTGGGAGATGAAGACTTGAGGACGAGAAGGGACTAGTGTTGACTTGGCGACGCGGCGCATCAACAACACCCCACTTCAGGCTGATTTTGTTTGTCACGTCTGAGCATTTTAAAGCTGCAACTCAGAACAATTCCACTGTGTGCGGATACTTTTTATCATCCGACCTGAAAACCGGCCTCGTGGTCTTCGGCTCGGCCTTGCTGCAGCACGCACCCGCCCCTCACTCTGTCCTCGTTTAAAAACCCTCCTCTGCCTCCTCTCCATATTGCATATTTGCTTTCACTACATCTTCATCATTAGATGGAGCCGTGCTGTGATCCTCCTCTCTTTACCAGGAGACTATTAGGGGGTTTTCCCCTTTTATTTATCTATTAATACATCATCAAGTGGAGCTGCAGCTCCAGCTCAGGGACAACAGAGAGGCTCCCCCTGCTCTGTGCAGCTTTCATCCCAGCTGCCCACTTAAGATTCAGGACTTGTCTGGCCTGCTAGACAATGATTCTGATTGTTTTTATTTTTTTCCATGCAGCACTGCTGGAGAAACAGCGGCTGCATTTTCATCATGGCTTATGTGTTACTTCTGAATGAGACCTGTAGAAATCACCAGGAAATTTCTTTCTTTGTAAAAAAAAAGAGGATTTGCAGTGTGTGTGTAAGTGTTTGTACAGTATCTCGACCTGTTTCTTCGACTTATAAAAGGATTTTTAACTTCTTTTAATAATGGAGCACCTCTCTCCTTCTTATCAAAGCGCTGTACTGTGAAAGCGCTGGACGTGACATCAAAGCACAAAGTATTCCCCTAACCTCTGAAATCGGTCTCGCCGCAAACAAGCGGGCAGAGAGAATGGGATCAGTGTGGCAGAGAGGAGAGGGAGGAAGAGGGAGAGGAGAGAAAAGAAAGTGGAGCTTTGTAGGCGAAGCTTTGTGAAGCTTTTTTCCTCCCTTGCTGTCAGGCCACAGAACATTAAAGTGGAGGAGAGGAATTTGCATTCTCTAAATCGCTCCCTCTATTTCTTCCCTCCTCACATGCTCGCTGTCTGGCACGTGCACCCGCACATGCATGCTGTCCAAGTCTCAGATACCTCATTTACTCCAGCCTGGCTGTGATGTTTCAATCCAAAATGGCACAAGTTCTGTTCGGAAGATGCTAAAAGCAGCCGCATTCTTTTAGGTCTTCAATTAGTGCCAAAGAAAGTGGAACATAAAGCTCCGAACGGATATTTGCTGTGGCTATCTGACATTTTTCTTGCCGGCTGAGTTGCGTGTGCGATACATGTTGCTGAACTCAATGTTCTTCTTGTGAATAACGAGAGTTCATTATGACCCCGACTGTACGTTTACTTGGGTTGTTGTCATGCTGCAGAATGAATAAGTAATGAGATAAATAATTACCCATGTCTGCTGTTGCCATGTAAACAAAGGGGAGAATAATGAGTAGTTCTGATGGCAAACCAGGCTACATGATTTGACACAACAGGCCAAACACCTTAGAATCGTTTCCACACAACATCAACGCAAGTTTTTACTATTTTAATTTTGGTGGAATTTCCTAAAAGTTTTAATTTAATGATGAACTGTGGCACCTTTATGTTCCATAACAGGGTGAAAAATGAGGCAGAAACTGGGAAGGATCCTCAGCCTTCTCCTGTCCTGTGGCAAGGGTTTCCAGCCTTCAGGAATCAAAATAAGGGAAGCCTAGCGCATGATTACAACCGGGTGTTTGTTGCTTATATTTTCACAAAAGAAGAGCTGATAGGAGTTTAACTCTAAATAGTAATTTCATCAGTTTTATGTTTTCAGCCTCCACCAATGTTTTTATTAAAGGGAATCAAAAAAGGACAGTTTGCTCACAGCCTTGTAATTTAACAGGAAGTCAGCTAATCCAAACAAAAATCATGCAATGATCTCTGAATTCTGTATCCCCCCCCCAAAAAAAACATTTTAACAGAATAAGCTTGTATAAAAATCCATGCATATATATATATGTATGTATATATATATATATATATATATATATATATATATATATATATATATATACACATTACATGTTGTGTCCTAGTGGAGGAGGGGGGAACTGCAATTTTTGCCTCTTCTCCATAGGCTGCACATTTCTATGAAATGATAAAAATACAGAAATACAGAAATGATTTATGTAGTCAGTAAGTTGGTTTGGATTATAAAATGTTTCCAGATCCCATGTCTCAGTCTGCAAAGTTACATCTTACTACTGAAATGACTATTTTATTATGCTAACCCTTGTGATCCTCATCAGACCAAATACTCAAAGTTTTGTTATACTCCCTATATGATTTGAAAATGCATGGACGCAAATGTGAACATTATTCCCCCATAAAACACAGCAGTAATTTCACTCAGGGCCTGGAGAAGGAGGGGTGGTCATGACAACATAACACTCAAGCAAGTCCCGCCTCTTTAAACTTCAAACCCGAAGCCCACATGTGTTCTAAATCTGGCAGGAAGGCAGGGCTGCAGCTCAGAGACAGAAGGCTGGAGCAACAAGACTCAGAGCAGAGCAGCAGCTTAAAAAAGAAAAGGCAAAGAAAGAGAGTGGGGGTCACGGGAGTCCAACAAACGTCCAGGAAACAGCTCACAGCCAGGGGGCTCGGCCAAAAGGAGGCGGGGATCGGTTTGTTATTGGAAAAGCTGACAAGCGAACAAGGCAAAGGGGAGGGGAAAAGGCAGAGAGAAGTGGCTGCCTGACTTTGAGTTGGCCAGTGAAGGCCTCATGCAGCTTCCAGGCAGCAGCTCACTTCCATTTTTATCTGCCTGACACCTCGACTCAAAGCACAGCTCACCAGGAGCCCTGGGGGGAGAGAGAGGAATAAGACACGAGGAGAGAGAGAGAGAGAGAAAGAAATCATGGTAAGTTTGGTTCCACTGCTCATTTAGTGTGTGTGTGTGTGTGTGTGTGTGTGTGTGTGTTTGTGTGTGTGATTGCTGTGAGCGTATCACTTCAAAAAGTGGGAAGAATGAAAGTAAAGTTTCCTCTCCGCCACTATATCGTCTTCTTCTTTCCCACTTGGTGCTCACTGGTCCAGGGACAAAAGCAAAAGGCAAATATTATTATCAGCCTGGGAAGCTGAGAAGTCGGAACTTTTTCATTCACAATGAAACTCCTGCAGAGGTTCTGTTTGCTCGAAATCCCACTTTTCTGCAGTCTTTGTGGACAGACTGAAAGAAAAAAAGGTGAGTGGGCCGCCTGCCCCACTTCCCCACAACATTCCTGGCAACACGTTTACTTGGTCCCTCTTGGGAAGCAGCTGCTATAAATAAGCAGAAAGAAGCAGAGTGTGGACAGACTGCAGCCTACTGTCTGGGTGTGAGCACGGCACACGTCTCACGCCGACGGTGCTGGGGAGGGATCAGAGCCGCTGGGGGCATGTGCTCATGTTGAGTTACAGTATCTGAATAACTCAGTGGCTTTCTGGTGGGACAGTATTTCTGTCCTTGTCTGAAATTAGCAGTTTTTCTACAAACATCATTGATAAATCCTAAAATAGACTTTCAGTGCAAAGTGTAAATACACACAAATCTGAAGCCCAGTTTTAAAAAAGAAACCAGTGTCAGTGTTTCCAATGACTTGTTTAGAGTTAAAGGAAACGTGGTTGTGTAGACATCTGAGAGGCTGCTGCATGGAAATGCACTTTTCCTAATGGCAAACAATCCTAAATGATTTTCAAGAAAGTCACAACAGCTCAACTCAACTTTATTTATAAAGCGCTGTAAGACAACGACCGTTGACACAAAGCACTATACAACAACAGCCTTGTTTCTTTATATATTTTCATATTTTTTCTGTCTAAAAAGAAAAAAAAGTTTTTTATGAGATGATTAAACTAATGCATCCTTACATAACTTGTTTAACTTATTTAGCAGATTTATCTGCTATTTTTAAGAATTCTAGCCGAATAAATTAGCTTGACACTGAAATCTAAATCTGAAATCTATTTAAGAGGAAATGTTTCAGATGAAAGCCACATGATAAATCTTCTCATCAAGTCATTTTTATAATTAAGTTTCTCATTGTTATTTTACTACATTTTATGAAACTATCTGTGGTTAAAGTCATACACTACACTAAGTTATTTCTTATTTCAAGCAAGACAAGAAAAACAAGTCTTACATATTGCATTAATGTGAATAAATTTGACTTATTAGTGAGGAAAAACTCAGTTTAAGGTATTTGTTGGTTTAATGGGTTTAGATATTTTATCTGTTCCTGTTCCAAAACATTTTCCAATTTTAGGCAACATATATGACGGTTTTGTACATTTTTCTTGTTTTAGAAAGCTGACTTTTTGCAGTGACATCTATTGTTTTTTATAAACTTCTGAGCATATCCGGGATGCTGTATCATATCTTGGAAGATCGTCGGTTCTTTGAGTTCATTGTTCAGACCAGAAATGGCTGTTTATGATTTTTAATCTCTGCAGGGTCAGACAAGATTTGCACACTAATAAAATCTTTTTCAAAGCTGACAAAACATACTGAAAGTCGGCAAATATTCATACGCATTAGTGGATTTTTTTGTATTTTTATTTGCAGATATTTGAAAAAAATCAATGTGTTGATGTAAAGTCCTGATAAACAAAGAATGAAGGAATGATTTTCTCTAATCTGGGTGTAACAATCTTGTATTTAAACTGAGGGGGAAGTTCACTGGATGAGTTTTTAAATCAGACTGATGGGAACGAACATGGAACAAACCGCTTCGGCCTATCATCCACACGTAAACGCAAATTTACAGCTCAAAAACGATTATTTAAAAATACCTCTGGTCAAAGTGAAGATTTTTTAAGTGTTTGCGTGTGGACATTAATAACCGGACTTTTATGGTCCAAAACGTCACTGTCCGTGACCAAAATGCCCCGACCTCACATGTGCGACCTGCGTTTACATTCTGAAACAGTTAGCCTTGTCTGTTGTCCAGGCACTTTTTGCTTGCTTGCTTGTTTTAACAAGCTCAACTACTGGACGGTTATAAAGCGCCACAGAACCAATCCACCTCGGAGGAATCTCCGAAGACGCCGACGCGGGTTTTGGGTCAGACCGGAACGCACTGCCAGCTTTGATCAGGAAATCGTCCTTCCCGAGGAATGGTGTGATAATTTCCGTATGTCACGGTCCTCACTCTTGTCTCTGTCGGAGTTTTTATGTCTGTACATCGAAGAATATTCGGTTTTTTAAAAACCCGGCTACGTGTGTACATGGCCATAGAGTGGACCCCAAACCAGGCTAGGATTTGCCAGCCTTTTTCGAAAAATTTGTCATACCCACTGGATGGATCATTTTGCTCTTTTTTTAATTCATCCAAGTTTATTAATAGCCAAGTGGGTATGAGCTGCATGTAAACTGATACGGAAATAAGTGTATCTAGAGGCTATCAGGAGAAGATCGTATACACTGCCTTTAAGTTTGTGTTTGTGAATTCATAAATATCTATAAGGGTTCATTGAGCTAAACAATACACACCCTGGAAATAAATCTAAAACATGAAAAAAGCATTGAACATGTGTGTATTTTGATTACAATTACTTCAAACTATATTGTTTTCCCCAGTAATGGTAATGGATTGTTGGTCGCCATCATTCGTAGCTTTATTGCCATGAACTCAATCTGTAATCACACCACTTTCTAACAGAGGCTCAGAGGAAAAATAAGACATTAGAAGCCTGGCAGTTGTATTAAAGTCCATTAAGCAGATTCATTGTTCTCTCTAAGAATGCATATTTGATCCAAACATCCATTTCACATTTCCAATGAGTCATGCTTGATTAAATTCAACGTGTTTAAGATGGAGGAGAGTATTATTAAACTAACTGACTATATGAATTAATTAAAGTCTTACTTTTTAATTCAATAAAAATGTCAGGGTCTTTGTGTGGCAGGAAATTGAAATCAATCTGGTTTTAGTATAACGTGATGCTCTGTCTGTGGCATGGATCAGCACATCTGTGTCATAATAGATATGCTCTCCATATATGAGCAGCCAATATATATACTGGCTGCATATATGGAGAGGAGAGGAGGTTCTGAAGGCTCCCACTGTCCTCCCACTGATGATTTTTTTTTTCACGTTTCACTCCATGGCAGAAGTCTGGCATTGAAAAATAGATCCTTATCTTTGTGCAGTCAATTGCCCCTGAAAAACTGTATTCATCGAGGCTACTACCTTCTTTTCAGTTGTCATTGTTGGTAGGAATATATTAACTTCAGCATTCTCTCCCTTCTGAAATAAATTCATTTGTTTGAAAGAGACAGCTAAGCCTTGAATTTTATGGTCTTTTGTGGGAACATTATCAAGTTTATAGCAAAGAACTGTGCCACTCACTACCTTGTGTTAAATTATGTGTTGTTGAAACTTGTACAATATAAATCATATACAGTTATTGTTTTGATGCAAACACTTTCAAATGTATTTCTAATGACACTAATACCCTTTTCTTGTGCATGAAAGATTGGTAATTAAAGGGTGGTGATTTAATATGCACTTGCTGATTGTTTTATGACACTATATTTCAAATAACAAAATTACAATTTTTTTGCAGTCGTTATCTTTTTGGTGTGGTGGTACATGTCTAAACAGAAAATAAAATCCAGCCTCTATTGGTAATGACAGCAACTGCATGTGAAAAGTCAAACATGCAGCAGTGATTTTGTTTTACCTCCCTCTGCAGCCTTGCCAGGCTTCTAATGGAATATTAAATTTCTGCAGCGTTCTAAATGCACAGGTTATGTGCACCGCAGACTTTTCTGGGCATTCACATACAAATTTATATGCAATTAATGGGAACTGTGAATGAAAATTTTAGAAAACAAAGTTTTTCTCTGACTGTGATATTGCATAAAATACTATCCACCAACAGTGATACTTGCTTCCTGACCAAATAGTTATAGTGGTTTATTGTCCTCACCAAATGATGTGAACCAGCTAGAGAAAAAATGTAATGTGATGTGTGCTTATTTATTTCTCACATACTTTACAAGTCTTTGTTGCCTCTTAGCAAGAACATTGTTCATTAAAATTTTAGCTCGGACATTTCTTAGTGGAGTGTGCATGTTTTTGTGTGGCTTAATTTGAACAACAGAAATTAAATCATTCTTTAATAATTTTCATTATGAACAGCTACTATAGCTCCTAAGTTTTGTCTGTGGTGATTGTGATGATATAAATGTAATATGTACATGCAGATGACACTGTGCGGCCCTTTAATTTTCTATGGCTTTGGCCAAATCATGATCCATCGGTCCAATGGAAAAGTTGCAGGTAGTAATCATGAACCAATTTATATTCTAATGAGCTTGACATTAGATGGAAGTGTTGAACGGGCCGTGCTCAGCGATGGTAAGCAGAGGAAAGTTTTGAATCCTATTAAAAGAGGAAGAAACCAGCTGACTATGATTTGTGGTAATTGGCAGGGTGTTCTGCTTGAGTGTGCACACACAGACTATTCAGTCACACCATGTGCTTTCAATTCAAAAAAGAAGCAAAAGGCATAATTATGTTTATTTCTTTTCCCTTCGCCGAATGAGTGCAATTGATCCCAACTGGATGGCTTCAGTCTTTCACAAGATATGACACTGGGTAATGTAACACCTTATTATTTTTGCTGACTGATATGGAGTGTGGAAACATGCACATATTGAGGTGTACCTCTGCGCTTCCCAGTTCAATTGTTGGGTTTTTCCTCAGTTAAAGAAGGATGGTAAAAAAAAAGTGAGAGTTATTAAATACTGGCAAAAAAAATATTACTCATTCTCATTTGTGAACAACAATTTTAAGGAGGTTACAGTTTTTAGCAACTTAGTAGAAAGTTTCCAGTTGAATAAGCTAAATAAACTTAGACTGACTTTTTGTGAGTGGAATGGGTGTCAGATCAGTCATTAAAACAGCACATTTGATTAAGCAACCTCTACCTTTTCTCATCAACACCCTCCCCAAGCAATTTCTCTCTTAATGATAAATGAATCATAAACCAAATTAGTTATGACACTGGCAACATGCCTGAAGAGCAGTCAGCCTTCTGTTTGTTCTTGTAATATTTTCTCAGAGGGCAGCGAGCTTAATGATATTAATCTGTTCTGGTAAAATGGTGTTTACAAGCCCATCACCTTAAAGGTACAACTCTGGTTTGATCTGCAAGTTTCAGACCACAGGTAGTGTGCATGCTGGCTGACAGTATGGTTTCATTTCAGTCGCATTTGGGATTTCATGGCCATAACAAGTTTAAATGTGTGCTGTGATAAAGGTCAACTGTAGCCTAATTAAGCAGAGTAACCAAATGTGTTCACGTCAGGTTGCAGATTCACTTTCTGGCAGGAGGAAATAGAGTTTTTTTCAATAGTAGGTGTTTTCCACCTGTAGGACTTGGAAAGCATCAATAAAAGAAAACCAACCGAGCTGCTGTGTATTGGTCAGATGTGTGTGCACTTATGTGTCTGCTGGGGCCAAAGGTTCATCCCAGCTTAAAGTTCATTACACAAACCCACTTCCTACCTCAGCCAATTTTACTTTTGCACACCAAACTGCAGGTTTAATAGTGCTGCGCATGAACTGAGAATGTATTGGTATTAATTAATGAACTGCCTGCACTGCCTGAAACGACAGAATTTGCTGAGTTAGTGGGGACTGCGAGGGCATGTGTCAACAATATAAATAATGCAGCATTGGTGTGGTCAAAGATTGCAAAGAGATTGTCATTAATGAGCAGAGTGTTTTTAACTGGCTGTATTAAAAATATATAAATAATGAAAATTTTAAATTAGTCCTCAGCAAAAATGGTATAATATGCAATGTTAAATCATCTATCATAACATCACGGTTCCATTTTGTTCCGCTGACATGACTCATACATCACTTTCCCCCATTTATAAGCACCATGTAGAAACAGAAATCTGATCAAATCATTGATGATAATAGGTTTTCAGTCCCCAGGACCCACAGGAGGCAATTTGAGTGGGTTTCTGGGAAATTAAGTGGTTCCACAATTACTGTGCGTTCACACCAAGAGCGACTAAAGCTATAAAATCGCCGGAAGTCATTCACTTTCAATTGGACAGGAGCGACAAAAGCGACGAGCGACAAAAGTTGAGCGACTAGAGCGACT
>JAVQJG010294686.1:0-14758 GCA_036024015.1 Craterocephalus amniculus | reverse complement strand
AAAGAGAGAGAGAGAGAGATAAAGATAGAGATAGATATACTTTTCTTAAAATACGATATCAGAGTAGTTTTAATAAACTCAATACTGTTTATCTTATTTATTTACTGGGTGCATAGTAGCCTCTGGGATGAGTTAACGAACTCTTCATGAGAGGTGTCCAAACTGGAAGTGGTTTACATTGGCATTTTACAAAATGGAAGTGCTGCTAAAGAGGACTTCCTGCATGCAAGAGATGGCAGTCTCTTGGAAGAGTCAAGGCCAATGGCTGAAGAAGATGGGGAAGTGAGGCTCTGACATGTTGCAGGGCTGCGGAGCAGGCTGTAGGATCAGGACCCATTGTCCCACATCAACCCCCCGTTTGGTTGGGTTCAACACATTCCACGTTTCCACTGTGGGATGATCCATTCCAGAGCTTCTAAGTCTAAGTTTAATAAATAAAAACCTTGAATAAGTGCTACTTCACAGTGTTTGAAAGTAATCAACAATCTGGATCCAAGTACCTGTGCTGGTCGCTCATTCTTCCAGGCTATGACACAGTCTCAGGATTTGCTGGAAGAAGAAAAAAAACTGGATGGGAAACTTGGAGCTGCTGCAAATGCAAGGCAAAGTGATGGCCTTGGAGCCTTACCTACAGGTGCCAAGTCCTTATGATTAGGTTCGGGTGAAGGAAGAAATGGGATGCCAAAAGGTTGCTTTATATGCATTGGCCTTTTATTTATGTATGGGTAAGATGCATGTGTTAATAAGTGCATATAAGAGTTAGTTTTGTAGTACTGGCGTTTTTTATGGGGTGGGATCTCATGGGGACCAGGCACACATGAGGCCTATGCTGGCTCACTCTATAGGCTCCATACAGGCACCAGCCATATGTCACTTGTCTCACATTATAGTCTATACAATTCCAACATATGATATATTTTTAAAATATCTTTAAAATATCTATCTCGTTAAAAAAAATAATTCAATATCTTTTGCTTGCACAGTCACATGCCAGCTTGCTCTCATGAAAATACATTGTGCAGCTGGCTCAGAAGATTTGATGTAATAATCACAAGTTATTACTATTATTTCAACTGTGCAGAGTGACAAATGGAAGACTGAGCAGGGGTATTTCCTGAAAGGTGTGCTCACCAGTTCATAGCGCTAATGCGCAATTTCTTTTCTGACAATCATCAGTAAAAATCACCCAGTATAGAATTTGAGTTCGCGTTTTGTTTCCTGCCGTTTGACCCTCCCCCCCTGCCTTAGAGAGCAAAGCCTAATCACATGACCAGGTAGGGCCACTGCTGCTGCAGCTGGTGTTGTCGACTCGAGCTGTCTAGGAAAACACCAAACTGACAGCGGCACAGTTATTTTCGGCTTTCTTTGTGCTTATAAACGATTACTCGCATAGACTGGTGGGTAGCTGCATGTTTATATAAAGAGAGAAGTTATTTAATGTCGCCCCTTGAATTGCGATACATGAAGTACAGCGACTGTTGCTATTAGCATCCTCCAGCTAACGTTACTTTGTTCCTTTTTAGACAGTGTTAACAAAAAACAGGAGAACTTGCAGGTATAGATAACATAATGAGTATTTAGATATGTCATATTTGATGACATAACCAGCAGCTTGTCTTTAATTACGAAGGTTGGCAATAAAAGGTAATGCTTAGTTGTAAAAATGTGAGGCAAATGTTAACTAGCAGGTTCAAAATTAAATGTCTGAAGACCCTAAGTAAACTTGATCCATTTGTTTTACGCAATGACTCCTTTCTTACACGTTAAGCTAAATGCAAGAAAAAATATAGATGAGCGAGTCAGACTTTCTGACCCTCTCTACTCATGAGCTTTTGTTAACACGCTGTTAAATGCAGTGACATCTCCTTGAACTGGTGGTGCGATGACACGGATGTCACTCAGTGTCTTTGCATTTGATAATGAAACTTTTCATCACAATTAAACGCTGTTATAATTTACAGATTAGCCTGGTCACGCCTTTAGATTTGTCTTGGCTTTTAGGACAGATGAAGCCATATTAATCTTACATTTATATAACAGAGATTTGATGTAATTTCTACGCTCATCCTGCTTTTTCCTGCTCTACAGTATCCCAACATTTTCCTTAGATGTTATGGGTGTAATCAGGGGTATGTTGCATACCCCGTGACATGTGGATCAACTTAGGATCATGCCACCCCGCACCCCTTCATAAACAACACAGCCTCCAGCACTCATCATGGCTTCCAGCTACCCACCTCCCTTTGAGGGCACAGGGGAAGTGAAGGAGGGCTTTCTTTGCCCGCTGTGCCTCAAGGACCTTCAGTCATTCTACCAACTCCAGGGCCATTATGAGGAGGAGCACTCGGGGGATGATCGACATGTCCGAGGACAGCTCAAAAGTGAGTGTCATGTCTGTGCATTGTTGGTCATTGAATCAGTGTACAATTATTGCATGTTCTTGTAGAGAGGGACCAGGTAACAGGATGCAGCAGCTTCTGTGTTTGTATGATTCTTGACTTTTCCCTCATGAGTTTATTCCTTGCATGGTTTTGTGTTCAGGTTTGGTTCAGAAGGCAAAGAAAGCCAAAGATAAGCTCCTGAAGAGGGATGGAGATGACAGGCCTGAAACTGGCAGTTATGAGTCCTTTTACTACGGTGGAGTGGATCCTTACATGTGGGAGCCACAGGAACTCGGTAAGATGGGACCATTTTTTTTAGTCATTAACGTTGAAGATGTAAGAAGAGCAGAGTCTTTTGTCTTTTTCTTTGAGTATATCTAACAAGTCTTGGTCATGTTTTTGATAGGAGCAACTAGAAGTCACCTGGACATCTTTAAGAAACACCGGGCGGCCCGAATAGATCATTATGTCATTGAGGTCAACAAGCTCATCATCAGACTTGAAAAGGTGCAATTGATTTTAAAAAACTATTTATCTAAACCACCGTTTTCCTCCTGCTGCCTCCAAGTTTAAGGCTGAAACAGGTTGATTAATGGAAACTACTAACCTTTAAAAATTTTGTGTCTCAGTTGACAGCATTTGACAGAACCAACTCGGATTCTGCTAAAATCAGAGGTTTGTTTTGTATTTTTTCATTAATAATCTGACCACTCTTAGTTCATACAAATAAGATTTATATAATTCTACCCATTCTGAGTTTTCACCTCCTTTGCAGCCATTGAGAAGTCTGTTGTGTCGTGGGTGAATGACTCCGACGTCCCTTTCTGTCCTGACTGTGGAAACAAGTTCAACATCCGCAACAGGAGGCACCACTGTCGCCTCTGTGGGTCCATCATGTGTCGGAGGTGCATGGAGTTTGTCCCTTTACCCTTGGCTCGTACGTATCAATGTCACATTGGAACCACTTGAGACAAGTTTTCCCAAATGTGTCTCAGTGCTGTAAGTCATTTTTTTCCTCCTTTTTTTGAGCAGAGAAACTCATCAATGGGACTCGTGAGGCTTTATGTGTGCCTGGAAGTCCCGGTCAGTCGCAGTCTCCACCAGCAGGGGGCAGCGGGGGCGGAGGGATGGGCTCAAGGAGAGGCAGCATCACTAGTTTGAGCAGCGTGACCTCCATGTTGGAGGAAAAGGACGATGAGAAGATTCGCTGCTGCCACCACTGTATGGACACACTGCTGAAGAGACAGCAGAAGCTAGAGGAGAAGGACAATGTGCCAGATATAGTGAAACTTTACGAGGTTGGTTTTAGAAATATCGCTGTTGAAGCTCTGGTGCTGCAGCTGAGTCTGTTTTATATTCAAGCTGCGGAGTCTAAGCTGATTTATCCGTCCTGTCGTTCACCGTTTGTCCCTGTCAGAGGCTGCGGATGTGCATGGAGAAGGTGGATGAAAAAGCTCCAGAGTATATACGAATGGCTGAGTCTCTCAAGTAAGTTACCTTTAAAAAAAACAAATAACTTATTGTTTTAAATATAACAGATGCTTTCTTTTAAACCTGAGAAATTTGAATTTTTTTCCTTTCACAGCGCCGGAGAAACCACTTATAATCTTGACACTGCTGGAGGTCTGAGACTGGAAGTTCAGAAATACTACGAACTAATCGATGCTCTAAGGTATATGGTAGTCAAAACTGAGCAAAACTCTCACAACTAAATATCAGGGTTTTATTTAAGAACTAAACTTATGGAAATATTTTCTTCCTAGTAAGAGGATTTTATCCCTGGGACTGAAAGACGAACCACCACCACATCCTAAGACACTCCAGCTGCAGCGGATGATTCGCTACACAGCTACACTGTTTGTCCAGGTCAGACAGCAGATTATAAGATAATAGGAAAGAAATCAAACATACAAACATCTACAAACTTCCATGGTTCAAAAGGATGTGCTCCCACACCATAACACATTACACATGCAAACACTTCTATGTAGTAAACATGGTGGCCTTTAACACAACCGTCCTGTAGGTAGAATGTTAATGATCTGTGATATTCTTTTCCTAATAAAGTTGTGTGCTGCCTCACAGGAACTCATATACGTCGAGTTTACTGCTGCCATCTGACCTTATGAGTGCTTTGAGAAAGAACTCATCTGACACTACCTGAAACTAAAACATACAAGTTCACCTAATATCTTTTCATGACATTTTGGTACCACTTAGTTTTGCATTAATTGAACAGAACAGAGTTTTGGTTTTATGAGAAAACAGCAGTTTCCTTCTACATCCTGGACTTACTGTCATCCGGATTCCTATTTTTTCTTAATCGTTTACTTTAAAAAACAACATCAGCTGTCCTGGATTAGCCCCTTTATCTTACCTGCAAACATTATGCAGCTTAGCTAGTGGAATAAACACCTGCACAAAAATGCACGTTTTTTTTAATTTAAACTATTAGAAGTGTAGTTTAATATACAATAAAGACAATTTTTTAATTATTTAACTACAGAACAGGATGACGAGTACTTCGACATTAAGCAAAGTTTATAGCGGAGAGTGCTTTGATATTGTGATTATTGAAGGAGTGGACTTTTTTTTTTTTTTAAAGAAAAGTGAGTTTTAGTTTATTACTTAATCGACATAGTTTTTGTAGCCACTCCTGCAGCTGAAGTATTACCCGCTGTTTCGTAAGCTTCATTTAAAGTTTACTTTTATTTTTTAACTCTGCTAACAGGAATGCTCTATATGAAAATATTTTTTTCCTTATGATCTTTGCAAATTCAACTGGGATGAACCCAGTGTCAGCCTGAGCACAGCAGTCACGTTTCAGACTCACAAAGTCAGAGGACCCTCATCAAAAAAAGTATAAAATGTAAAAAGTGTTGATAGTAACTGTAAAAAACGGTTTATCAGAACATCTGTGACTTTTTGTCACATGAATGGTTTGATGATAATAAGTTTCAGCCTATATCACTGATTGCAGTGGACAATGTTT
Organism: Craterocephalus amniculus; assembly: GCA_036024015.1. Classification (NCBI taxonomy): domain Eukaryota; kingdom Metazoa; phylum Chordata; class Actinopteri; order Atheriniformes; family Atherinidae; genus Craterocephalus; species Craterocephalus amniculus. The sequence goes on along the minus strand of JAVQJG010294686.1, from coordinate 9,385 downwards.
AGATGTGCAAAACACAGCTCTGTACTTTTTTTTTTTTATCAGCTCGTTTAATTAATGACCAGCCTTTGCCAGAGACTGAACAGTGTGCAAATCCTGCTTGTTTATAGAGCTAAATCTTCGGTTTCTGTTTCAGGAGAAGCTGTTGGGACTTATGTCTTTACCCACTAGGGAGAAATATGAAGGACTAAAAGAAAAGAGGAAACTGGAACAAGAGAAAAGACTACAACAAGAGAGACTGGTGAGCTTCTTCAACCAAGCATCATGGTTATTTGTAATCAGAGAAACAAACTCTTAATGCCCATTCTTCATCTTTTTGTCCCTCGACAGGCCGCCCAGGAGTCTCTGAGGAGGAGACAGGAGTCTGAGAAAAACCGTCCGCCTCCCAACGGAGAGCTGCTGCAGGCCCCTAGAGCGCCTCGAATGACCAAAGCTGGCGGTTGGTTGCCCTCGGCAGACTCTGTCCACGCTCGCAGCGAGCTGGAAGACCCGCTCCTGCAGCAGATAGAGAACATCCAGTCATTCCTTCGCCAGGCACGAGAAGCCCAGAGAACGGACGAGGTCGCCATGTTGGAGGAGAACCTTCGTCAGCTGCAGGACGAATACGACCAGCAGCAAACCAGTCTAGCCATTGCACTCTCCCAGAAGCTGGCTCGGGAAGAAAGCTTGCAGCAGGGCGAGCTTCAGCGTCTGGAGGCCCGGGAGCGGGAGGACAGGGAGCAGTGGGGCTCCGGTATCAGCTCCGTCCAGCCTTCCTTCTCATGGAAGCCGTCTCTGGATATCAGTCCAACTGGAGGCTTTCAGGAAGAAGAGGACGCAGAAGCAGAGGTGCTGACCCCGAGGGCTGAGAGGAGTCCACCGTCTATCAGAGCATTTCCTACTCTCACGTCTCAAGAGGAGTCTCCTCCAAGGCTGAGGAGCTTAGGAGGACATGTAACGCCCCCTGGTGGAGAAAGTGAAGGCCAGAGTAGCACCTCCCTTAACCCTTTTGAAGAGGAGGACTCCACTCCCGTTGAGGAGGATCCATCCAATCCCTTCTTTGAGGACATCAAGAAGGAGCACAAAGAAGTAGCCAATGGGAAGAAAGAATACAACCCCTTTGATGAAGATGCAGAGGAGGAAAAACAGACTGAGGCTGTACCTGTCAACCCCTTTGAAGAAGATGAGAGTGACGCAGGCAACCCTTTCATGGAGGACTCTGGAAACTCACCAGAAGTCTCGACCAATCCCTTCGACGGGGACGATGATGAAGTTTTGCCTGATGTGGACATGATAGAGGAGGAACTGCTGCTGCAGCAGATCGACAACATTAGGGCCTACATTTTTGACGCAAAGCTCAGCGGCCGTCTGGACGAGGTTGAGCTCCTGTCAGAGAACCTGAGAGAGCTTCAGCAAACTCTACAGGAACAGAAGAAGAAGAAGAAGAAGAAGCACTGACAAATTTGGCCGTTTTTCACACGCTACTTACCAGGGTCTGAAAGGCTAGTTCTCCTGACCCGACTAATGATCCCACTATGTTAGACTGGGTGAGGTCTGCTGAGCCACAGGCTGATCCCTCAGTTAAAAATACATTAAAGCTTGGTCGCCTGGATTAAATTTCCTTCACATAAAACCGTTGTTCTTAACCACTTATCCTGTATCAGGTTGCAGAAGTCTGGAGTTCATCCCAGCATGCACAAATGTTAAGCACTGATAGTAAAAGTGATTTGTACAAGCATGTTAATTAACACAGATGTAACGTGATAGCGCAAACATAGACGAGACAGTACAATGCCGTTTTAATGAGGCCTGAGTGAGATGGATTTGGATGGATCTGGCTGTGGGCTTGTGGAAATATGGGTCGAAGGTTTTTGCGGTCCAGTAGAATCTGTAAGGAAAGTAAAAACCAAGAGCTCTTCTGACGACTGAAGCACTTCAAAAAGAATTTAGGACAGTTTGGAAAAATGAATTTTCCAAATTAGTGCAAGTAAAATAGCCACAGTACAACTTCCCTACACCATTGACAGATGTTGATGTTTAAAATTTGTACCGTGGTTTATTGTGTTACTTTCTAAGTGCTTTTATAACTTCATATTTGCACTGTGCATTGTTGTTCAGACATGGCCATGAACAAAACTCCAAATTACTATCTGACTGATTCAGCTGAATGTTGACTTTTATGCCTGTGTTGTGGCAGCCGGAAACACAGAAAAGTTCTCTGATCTTGTTACAGAACTCACAAACCTGTAGATTTGTTGGGTTGTATCACAGACCTTCAGTGATTTTTATTTAGCTTCACTCTTGTGCCAACGCTTTCCAGCTTCTAATCAGAGATCAATCGTGCTACCAATTACCACGCTTGTGGTACAATAACTGCGACCGAAGCATTTGCTCAAATAACTGCTTAATCTGCTGCTACTAATTGTTTCCCCCCTGTAAAACTTTTAAATGCCATCTTTCTCCCAGGTGGGTGGAATTTTTTAATCTGGAGATTAGAAGGATGTCTTTCCATTGAATGCCAAGTGAACAAACGTTTTCCATGTCCTACAATCCACCGAGACCTAATTGTTTACAGCGGCTCTTGGACTGCTTCTTTGTCTTCCTACTCTTTTTATTTCATGAGTTTGGACATACTTGTTTAATGAAGTCACTCTCGTTCCGTGCCGTCAGCCGAAATCTGTATGTGATGCACGTTAAATTAATAGTTTTCCATACAGAGTTAAATCAGAACTCACCATGTAGTTAATTAACACTATCTGACACTGTGGGCGACTACGAGTAAGACATGGAAAGCTGCTTAAAGCCTAGCATGTGTAGAAAGTCTCTTATTTGAGATGATTAAATAGCCCGTCAGATCAAAGCACCGTTTTAGACATTCTTTCGTCACTCTTGTCGTATACTAACACTACATGAGTGCCAGCGAGTATTACTCTCAGTGCTGCTAAGTCAGACTTAATGGAACCTAAAGTCAGACCATGGTTTGTCTGCAGATTTTAAACCAGGAAAAAAAGATGGCACTACATGTTTTTGTGATGTGAATTACACAAGGAGCTTCTTAAATGTATTAGCAGTGGAATTTCTTTTTAAGTAACATCTCTGTGACAGCTATGAACTTTAACATTTGGCTTTCAAACATTAGTTCATTAACTTGAGAAAATTTAGTTTCTGCACCAAATAAAAGAATCTCAGATAATTCAACATGGTGACATTTGTTGTTTTTTGGGATTTCTGTGGCCGTGAGACCGTTCTAGACTTCCATGCCTGACACTACATTATGTTAATCATCCATAACAAGAAAACTACTCTGTACTGTATGTATGCTGTGTGCTTTCAAAATATAGCTGAGCCAATGCAGGGATGTGGGACCTCTAGGAGTGTCTTGTTTGGCATTAAAGATGTTGCCTGCACATCCTTTGAGTTGTATCAGGAGCTTCTGTAGATCAGGCCCATTTCAGGCCAGACTGCACCTGCTCCACCTGACAGTTACAAGGTTGGTCATTATACACTGCTAAAAAATAAAGCTAACAAGACATTTTGGATCTTAAATATTCCCACTGAAAAACTTCTTTCATTGCTTAGCGGAATGTGTTAAAAACAAAGTTAAAATGATCAATGGAAACCAGAATTATTTTGTTAATCCCAGAGGGAAATTGCTGCATTACAGTGAGAGAAATAAGATCAAAAAGTGCAAAACAAAGAGTGCAAGTGATATTGGAATAAAACTATGGAAAAATGTAATACTGCAAATGCATTAATAAATACATATTTATCAAATCAATAAATATGCATTAATATTAATGCAAAAGTTAATTATTGTAGTTGTGTTTTTTTAATGGCAAGAGGACAGTAGTTAACAGAGCTGCATGGGTTTTATTTTCACGTTAATGTTACAGTATGCAGCTTTGGGTCAACACTGATTGATACAAAATGGATGCACAAGTGTGGATTTCAGAAACTCGGGTCATTTGGGGTTGTTGCTTCTGTTGGATTTTTACACAAGAAAAAACTATGAATACCAGAATATTGTCCAGTACGGCAAAAAAATAGAATAAGTTTGCAGTCCTTTCCGCCTGTTACTCCTGTGCCTCTGCCATCCGTGCACGATATTTGCCCGTCTTCTCCTTGGGTAGCGGTGTGGTGCCCGGGCATGGCACCTGGCCCTCCACCTCACAGATACACTCTCTCAGACAGTACTTCTTCGGCCCAAAGTTAGCAGGGTTAGATGCCTGCATCTTGGCTTGAGCTTCAGCTTGTAAAACGTCTCTAATGAGAGAAATCAAACAAAATAAAAAAATTGTCTCATTGTCCTTTTCATAGAGGATTTTGACATGTTGCAGGTGAGTAAGTTGGAAAAGATTTCATGTTAGGAAAGGTTTCATTATGAAGATAGCATCTTACATATCAGACAGCTGATAGTGTGCCTCATTAACCACTGTCATGTTTAAATGGGCATTTTAACCAAACTGAGCCATCTCTCATGGCAGTGCTGACAAATATATATTTCATACATTGACTCTGTTCTGCCTTATATTCCTTTCATTTTCAATGTTATAAATGTATGTTGATACATTTGGTTTTAGTGCATCTGAATTATCTTGCTTAATTTTGCTGTAAAAAGGATTTGCCTTTGAATTAAGTTTATTAAATCTGCAGTATAGAAGCAAAAAAAGGAAAACAAAGACACATGAAAGCAGAAAACATTTGTAATTTTCATGAAACAACTGAATGCAAACATATAGGTGAGATCTGCATCTTTTCACTTACTCTGATTTGCCCAAAATCTTCTTTACATGTTGTGCAATTTGCTTGTGGTCCTTCCCCTCAACATCCATTAGTACTTGCTCACCATCATCTGTAAAGAAAGTAAGGCAGAGATAATACGTATAAAGCAGGTGTCATCATCATGCAGAAACATGCGAAGCCACTCACCCAGATAAAACTTCAAGAACGGCGACGGTGTCATGTTTTTGAACATCATTACTTGGACCCATGGATTTTTGTGCTGAATCTGAGGAATATTGAAGAACACAAACTTTCTGCAAAACAAAGAAAGAGATCATATTTTAAGAGCCGCTTCACTGTAAATTTTTCCGACATGAACATTACATTTTTAAAAAAGCAAATTGAATTTCCTTAAGACTGTCTAGAAAAAATAAATGCACATTTAAGCTTAGAATTCTGTGTACGAGTTCAACATGTAATCATTTATACAGATTTAAACATTTTATATTGTTCTGTGTCTCAGCATTAGAAGCTTAAACTGTAACAGGAGTAAAATTTGATGGATTAGATGCTCTGGTGTGTTGCGTTATTAGCTGTTAGCTCTGACCTTGCTCCATCGCTGAGCTGTCCGTGTGTGTTATAATTCACCGTCATGATCTTCACCCTGTTTTTGAAAATGATATCACCCTTCTGGAGATACTCCAGGGTCCTCCTGATCGGAAATCTTCCTTTCATAGGCATTTTTATTTACTTACTTAAGTGTATTTACAACATACTATCTGATATCCGTTTGTGAGCCTGAAGTCGCACAACCACACGGACGAACGCATGATGATGACGTCAAACTCACCGCTGTCGCAGAGGACAGACTGTAGTTGCAGTTTTATTACAACCTGACTACAGATTTTCAAACTATGTACGGTTTGAAAACTAAATCTGTTTTCGTTTACGCTTAAACATTTTTATGAATTTTTTTTTTTCATTCCTCACTTACATAGTTAAGATTATTTCAAATTGTCCAACTACTGAATTTCCCTAATTCTTTCTATTTGAATCATAAAAGTTAATGTTAAAATCAGAAAGATGCAGGCCTACTCCAATGTTTTGTCAGAATTTTTGCTTCTGGGGATCATTATAAATTATTTGGAGTTATATGCCATAAAAGAGGTAGCATTTCTATCTAAAGATGAAATGCAGTAATGGCTCTCAGGAAGTACTAGTGTGAGTTTTCCGCAGGTTACCAAAGTTTTAGTTATATCAATTAATGCAGAGGAAAATTCTAAGGTGGATTCAGTTATGGTAATTTTTTTACAGACATACAACACTATTACAATCCATTTTGGGTGTGAATAACTCGAGCCATGTCTTATTTAATGAATATCTGTTTATTCTGTTTAAAATGTGTGACTTCAGAGAAGCCGGCCTCAGAGACTGGAATGCTGATACAAGAGCTCAGGCAATTAATACATCTGATTTATATCTGTGAGGTAGAAATGTACGTTGGTGACCGGCTTGGGCAACACATGAATGTATTTTGAACTTTTCATTCTAAATGTTAAAAGACAAACATCTCAGAAAAACAGTACGTTTACACAGTATAAATTGTTAATCATACGATACTCAATTCACAGAAGGAAAAAAGGATAAAAGATTTTCAATGTACGCTAATGTGGCAGCTGCTTGCGGTAAATGCTTCTAAAGCCACATTTAAGTAGACACTTTTCATACTGCATCTAATAAAATGTGCCAAAGCAACTTCATCATACATAGCAATGCACTATAAAATGAAAACAATGCTCCTTATCAGGGCAAATGGCAAGATTATAAAACCCTGCTTAAAAATGACATGCACTCATTTTAATGAAATTACATGTACAAATATTATTTCACATCAGTGCCTTTACAAACAGTCTGTTCAGGTCTTAAACTTACAATTGTTTCACAAGACATATTCTTTCTTGACTTATTTACATCCCTATTGTCATATTACACTGGATGATTATTCTGAACTACACTAGACGGTAAGCCAATGCATATCTCCATACTGTCTTCAAGACATCAATGCACTCAAGGCTGACTTACCACAAAGTCTTATCTTTTTCTTGTCTTTTTTTAAACCAGGGAAACCTGCCCAAACGTACTTTAAGTACACTTAGTATGCAAAAAATGTATTCAAAATGAAAGCAAGTTTACAAAAAATAAACCACAAGGAATACCACAGAGCTGAATAATGTGCATTCAAATGCAAACGCAAACAAAAACAGTAGCATAGCTACACATAAGCAAGAGCTCTTAACCCAAATATTTAAAACAATCCTCTTCCTTAAAAGAAATAACTACTGTAGATGAAATGCACACAAATAATGTAGGACAAGCGTAATTATGGCATTAATGAAGAAGGAAACAACCTAAATTTGATTGTCGTTGAGAGAAAAGTGATGAGGTGATTGCACAGATATTAAAATTAATATTTTCTTGATAGCCTTGAAACATATGTACCATTTTAAAAGACATGAAAATTTACGCATAAGAAAAATAAAAATAAATGTCTGAGAAGTTCTGTGTAAGAAAAGGCTTCTAGTAATTTAAACTGGCAAAATGATATCAGGCTGCATTAAAATGGGATACGACTGCAATAAGTGCTATCTTACTACTGACAGCTAGTCCATTTAAATACAATTTATTAGTATTGATCATTTAGATTAGTCACTGTGGCTGTCAGAAGTGTTCCGGCTATTGTTTAAGCTTGAAGAAAATAATATTTTACATTTATCCCAGAAATAAAGAAAACATAGAAAGCAAGTTTTTGTGTAACCTGATGTGATACTGGGAAAACTGTCTTTTTTGGAGTCTAAATTTTTGAGCACAGTCTTCAACGGACCAGTTTATACTGCGCTGGTGTTAGCAAAAGCAAACAAACAAATATTTCAAAGTAAATCAAATTTACTTTGGTCTGAAGATCTTTAAAAGAAACTGTAAAATTACCTCTTCCATTTGAAAGATTTTTCTATTTATGAGTTTCATAGTCAGGGCTATTTATGCTTTATCTGATATATCGGTTAGCTAACATGTTAATATGTAAATGATACATAAGAGCATGAGAAGACTTGACCAAACCAAAGACCATTTAAAATTCTTGGATTAAAGGATTATATAAATAGAATGAAGTCCTATGAGGAAATTAAGGGAGATGGTATCTGAGGCAGCAAAGGATTTTTTTTCATGTCATTCAGTCACCGACTGCTTTAGCTGCAGAAAACATTCCCAGTAATCTTGGCTTTCCAATGCCATACTATTCTAGTCTACTAGCATCCCCCCATTGACTTTGAACCATGCATGGTTCAAAGAGATTGCTGCAGCCTTTTAGGCCACATTTCAACACTACAGCTCTGCAGAGACAAGGAGTCAACCTAAATAAGAGACTCGCTAACATTTAAGTGACAGTTGAGTTGCTGGGTGCACTGTCATTCTGTGGAGTCATAGTTCTGGCTGTTATATTCAGCCGTCTCCATCTTGAGGATGTAGGGAATGATGCTGTCAATCGAAACGTTGCCTATTAAGCCGGTGAAGAACAGCTCCTCTGTGATGCTCGGGTTCATCAGGCGCAGGGCCGGGAGACGAGTCAGGATACGAGTCAACCTGAGGACACAAAAGCAACCTATTGGCTAAAGTAATCTTGAATTTTTGCATTCACCTGTTCATTTTCTCACCTGTGTGTCATCACATTTGAAAAATAACTTTTTATGTCATGAATTATTTAATTAAAATTATTTAATTATAAAAGTTTTTAAAACTCAACATTATTTTGATGATGAGTACCAGTCAAAAAATTTGAACACTACTCATTACGCTTGAATGGGTCGGTGCATCCAAGCTTTTTATTGGTCACTCCTGTATGTTACTCAAGTAAATCATATTCAACTTACAATAGTTCCCAAAATAGTGCAAAGGTCAAAGGGTTCATATAACACCTAAAATTTAGATTTTGTAATAGAATCCAAATACATTATTCCTTAATGCTAAACTGATTGTACACTGGTGTTTTTACCCTGAGATTTTCTCCTCCTGCTGCTTCTATACTCACTGATTTCCTTACAAATAATTAAACTGTTGTATCAAAAGACAAAGGGGAAAGAAAACATGCACTACCTAAAACTGTATTTCAACCAAAGCATTTATAGCAATAGATGAAGGATACAGGCATTAAGAAGCATATTCTCTGACTGTGAGAAATTCATGAATACACTTCAATACATATGTCTGATTATCAGTTTATTTGTAATTTTGTTCTAAAAGTATATTTGGCCATATTTACAGCTGACACTGATTTTGCACCTGATAAATAAACCCACAACACTATCTTATTGTTTTAAATAAAATCTTCTAGCTTTCCCAGGGACATGAACCCTTGGTAATCATGTCATGTCATGTGATATCCTCCTCTTTCATGCTTATTCAGAGTAATGTCTGCAATATTAAATTATCTCGACACATTGCTGCCTCACAGTTTAATCACAGTGAACCACAACTTTATGCTCATGTCTGCGCAACAAAAAAAGTGCTGAACTTGTTCCACAGTGTAACAGAAATCATCTTTCTGTGTGGAAGTAAGAGGTAAATTATATGGTAAAACTTTCTCATACTTATCTATTCAGAATTTTTATAAATAGCAAGTCTCTTCTATATG
>JAVQJG010294634.1:0-25676 GCA_036024015.1 Craterocephalus amniculus | reverse complement strand
GTGTGCTCCCAGTATGGAGTGGACTTTGATTTAAAATATAGCCCCAAGAAAAGTGCAATCATGATTGTCCGTAGCAGAGCGGACTTAAAGCAGAAGTTTCCTGACTTTGTCCTGTCTGGGAATAAACTAAATATATGTGATGAGTACAAATACTTGGGCCACTATGTGACTGCAGACCTGTCAGAGACATCTACAGACGATGTCGAACACTGTATGGACAAGCCAACATGCTAATCCGCAGGTTTGGAATGTGCTCTCCAGCTGTTAAAACTAAACTCCTTAAGGCGTATTGCACTCCCATGTATACAGCCCACTTGTGGAGGCACTATAAAAAGGGCAGCATACAAAGACTCACTGTAGCATACAACGATGGCAAGCGGATGCTGCTTAGGGTCCCACGGGGGAGCAGTGCAAGCCAGATGTTTGTGAATGCAGACGTACCCACCTGCTCTGCAGTAATGCGCAACCTCATGTTAAGTTGTAAGTGTAGGCTGTCAGACTCCAGCAACAGTATAATCACTGTATTAACCAATCCTGGACTGAGCTCTGTGCGTTACTTTTCTTTTTTATGGAATCATTGGCGTGTGAGCCTATATAGAAAAGTTTTTTAATAGTTTTTGTGTTTGTCTGTCAATATGGACCATACACTGTGTCTGAAATAAAGTTTCTATCTATCTATCTAATTCCATGTTTCTGCATCTTTAGTCACCTAAGCTGGACTAGCATCACATTTTAAGAAGACATTCATTGTGGAGAGGCAAAGTCTTAATTGTGAACGTTTTTTAAATATTACATTTTTTTGTTTTATTATTGTTTTCAGGTATCTGCGCTCAGTTGTGGAGACTATTTTGATCTACCAGCACTTCAAAAAGCCAAGTGTGGAGCCGCCGGCCCCCAAACAAGACCTGGTGGACTTTTGGATGGACTTCTTGGTGGAGGCGACCAAAAAAGACGTCTCCTCTGTCCGATTCCCTGTGAGAGAGAGTTAATCCCTAAATTTTATGAGAGGAAAAAAAAAAAAGAAACTCTTAATAAAATGTTGAAAAACGCATTCATCTCTTCCAGGTGTTGATATTGGAGCCTACTAAAGTGTACCAGCCTTCATATTTGTCCATAAACAAAGATGTGGATGAGAACACAGTGTCTATCTGGCATGTTGCTCCTGATGACAAGGTGTGAACAACCCACCATTCACTGCATATGTACAGTTTTAATTTTAGCCTTCCTTTATTTCCCTTTGAAGAGAACTTTCTGTGTTTTTCAGTGAAAGAGATGGTGATGTTTGGAAAACATGATGCTATCACACATACTTGTTTGTGGTTTGTCTGCAGGGGAATTTTACACCAGCATTTCTCGATCGTCATTTTTCCTCCCTTCTCAGAGATAGTCAGCACTCCCCACGGTTAAAGCAACTGAGCCAGCACTGATGATCTTTTACTTTGCATAAAGCAGGAATCACAATTTTAGATGTTTCCCTGCTGCAGCACACCTGAGTCACAGTACATAACAGGCCACCGACTGGCAAAAGTGTTGGAGAACCGTTTCATGTGACCCAGGCGTGTTGCAGAAGGATCACATGTAAAGCCTGCAGGATATTGGCCCTTGAGAAGCAAAGCTGATGATCCCTGGAACATTGGAAATGATTAGACTTAATATGTTTAAGATAACATAATGTGTTTGCTAGGTATTATGAGAAATTCGGCTTCCCTGTTTTGTTTCCTTAGTTAAACGCTGATGTGCTGTGGGCTGTTAAAAATGATTACGCCTGCAAGGATTCACAATAATGATCTTATTGCAACATCCATAATCATATAAAAAATATTGCTGTGAGATTGATTTAAGTTTAGTTGTTTAATTTTTTGCTTCCTATTTAGAGAATTGAATTACACTCGAAACAGGATGTGGGCTCATGTTTTCATTTTAATAACAGAAATATAATATAATCAAATCCCTTTATTTCCATATGTGTAGTTTCAACTGGTTATCATTATTTTATTTTTTTACTATCAATATTATCACAACCCCCCTTTTGTGTTAACAGACTAAAACTTAATAATAAAATTTGTACAAGTAATTTTTTGCCTGAATGATATGAGAGTGAATCTGCTTTTTAGCCAAAAACTGTTCTGATGAAGAAGACACACATCCTACATGGACTTCCCTTAATTTTTGGCTTATAGCCAATAATCTGATGTTCAGTCATCATAATCACCATCATGTAATGATGCTGTAATGCTTCTGTTTTGATCCATCCTGCAGAACAAGGGGATACATGAGTGGAACTTCAGTGCCACATCCGTTCGAGGTGTCAGGTCAGTACCTTTTATTTCATGACTAATTCAAGCCTCATATACCGAGTCAGAGTCATGTCTTGCATCTTTCATTGTCTGCATGCTGTCTGAGGTCTGCCGGATGCCCCATGGTGACTTTCTGTCAGAGACGTTTCTCTGATGCAATGCTGCTAGTTTGTTCCCTGATTACTAAAAGCAGCATGGTGGCACTTCCTGTCAGTGTTTAACAGCACGACAGAAAAGCTAATTCTTCAGATTTTTTAGGATCAGTTTAGATCTTATTATTTAGTTTTCACAGAAATGTGCAGAGTGTGATTTATGACTCGTATGCTTATTTTTGATTCTTTTACTAAGTTGAATTCTGAGTTTGATGCCGTTAGTTTACCGTTTTTTCCAATTTGAGTGAAAATAAACACTAGCCATTTTTGATGTACTTTTTGGAGTTGTAAAATGAGCAAACAAAGAGCCCACATGATTTTGGGTCGCTTTTAAAGCCGATACATGCGATAAAGGAGAGGGTATCAGTTGAAGAAGGCTCAGAAAAACCTTTCAGCAGCTTCAGGTTTTGTAAATTTGCTGTTGATATTAGGACTCTGGGGAACTTCCTGGTTTCCTGTGGCAAATAAGATTTATTCCTTTCAATCATCAGATTCTCTTGGGAGTCACTGCAGTTCTCTGAACTCTAGGCAAGGAAGCATGTTTCTTAAAATGTCAAACTACTCCTTCAGGGTGTGTTCGTGTGAGGTAAAAGATTATTGCTAAATATTGTATCTCTGTTCCTTGTTTTTTTTGTTTTTTCTGCATGCCAGATACTCTAAAAGGGAAAGAAATGTATTTTTCTAACAGACTATGAGTAGTAGAAAATCAATTTTTAAAAGAAATCGATTTTAATTAATTTCATATACACATAAAGGGATTTTATCTTCTGTAAATGTGTTTCATATGCACATATAGGCTTAATAATAGCATATCCAAGCATGCAGGTTGTAAATGAAGGCCTTCAGAATTGGCGTTGCATTTTCTCTTAAAGTTTAAAATTGTATCACAGTGCCTGTGTCCACCATAGGCAGTTTTATGATGTCTTGCTCTGTGCCTATTTTTCCACGGTCCTCAAAGGAATTCAGTGTCAGATCGGAGAGAAGTGGAGGGCCGTGCTTGCATGTTGCTAGGGAACAACTCATTCTCTGTGCCCACTCAGCCTGCAGACAGTCAGCAGGACACAATGGCAGCTCTGCAAGCCACAATAAGACCACACACACAGGCAGCCAGTTGTCTGCTCAGCAAATCTGGCCTTGCTAGGCGAGGAAATTGGCCAATCCTCATGTTTGTTGATTAAAGTTTATTGTGCATTTCAGGTACACATGTCTCGCTCATACTGTTCTCATACTGTATGCTGCTTTCAGCAAGATGTAAACATATGACGATTGTGTGCAGAATTTGCATCCTTGGCTGTATTTTTAGTTAGAGATTGTTTGATGTTTGCCGTCATAAGTCCAATAAAAGGCTTCATTCACACTGAGTCGTATGTCATTGGATGAGATTTTAACTAACTGTGGGCTGTTCCTCCTCAGCATCTCCAAGTTCGACGAACGCAGTGCCTTTCTCTATGTCCTTCACAATGCAGAGGACTTCCAGATCTATTTCTGTACGGAGATGCACTGTAAAAGGTTGGTCTATATCTCCGCACTCACAGCCACAGGCAGTTAATGTAATAAATCTTCTCTTAATGTGATCACATGTGCCGGGAAGCCCTCTCCTATCACTTTAAAATATTCATTTTTTTAGAAGTCTAAATTTAGATTTAAAAGCGAAGCACAGTTGTCAGGTTTAGTTATTGTGGAGCTACACCTGAAAAGTAGGATTCAGAAGGGGATATGAAAATCTGAAAGGGGTTTTCTTATGTAGTTATTAAACGTTCAACTAGACAAAAAAAAGAGAGAGGGAAGCCCTGCAGCTGTGAGAGACAATATAAATGTCTGAATAAAGTCTTGCTTGATGCAAATGTTGTACATGACACATTTATCAAGGGTTAACGCAGATTGAAATAAACATATTCACATAAATTATTCAGAGTTTCAGCTTTACTGTAGGCATTTTACTGTCCCAAAAGTTTATTTTAATTTCTTTTGTTTTATTAAAATGCCTTGTCAGGCTATTCTTTCTTTTCTTGTCCCCATTTTTCCAGTTCCAAGTCAAAGCCAGCGCTTAATCTTAATAAAATACTTATACGTTATCAAATTTTTCATATATTTTGTGTCTTACAATAAGAAAACCCAAAGTCCTCAGATTACAGATGCAGTGTTGCAGCTTTTTGTTAAGAATTTCTCCTCACAACGGCCACTGGCACGTATTTTCCAACACCGTCCTGAAGTTTCCAATCATCAAACCACTTCATGTGGCTGATGGTCACTCTGAGGAAAATTACATTTGTGAGTAAGAATCTGTACCGATTCATTCATAAAACTTAAATGTTCCGAATAATCATCGCTGGGAGTGCAGGATGTGTTTGTTTGCAAACATACAGCTATATAACTATTCTGTAGCACATATAAGACGCAGTTCCAAGTTTATGTGTAAAAAACGTCTCTAAAGAGCGCATCTCCTCTCGGTTGCGCTCATCCTTGCAGTGCTGTAAGCATTCTCGCCGGCTCTGTGCCCCACTGGAAAACGTCTCGCTCTCCCATCACCGCGAGCACACCTTGTTTCATTTCGACACCATCATGTTCCTCGCCAGCTGCTCTCTGAAGCAGTGTGTTCAGACTTGCGACTCTTACATCCGAGGCCTCCAGTGCCATTATCCGGAGTGTGAGAGTCAGTGAGTCATGCCTGCTGTTGCTATTATGCTTCTCTCATTTAGTCGAGAGAGACAACGGGAAAAGAGGGGTAAATAGAGGAGAAATGAAAGGAAGGAACGGAGAAAAGGTTGTAGAGGAAGCGAGAAACCCAGAGTGATTGAGTTTATTCAAGGCTAAGGTTTGATTGGCGTTTGTGCGCAGGAACACCTGCAGGCATGCTGTGTGTGACAGCATGACGAGGTGATGTGCTAATTCACAGCCTGTGTGCTGTTTGCTTGGTAAAGGTCAATGCATGTATGTTATGTGTGGGAGGTGTTCATGTAAACATGCTGCAACCCATGCTAAACGGGCTCCATTACTGGTAATATGTTGTAAATAATTATAAAATCTACCTATTAAATGACTTTCTTTGAATAATTTTTAATATTGAGAATGTTTTCCTTTTCTCAAAACACAGAAGTTCTTTAGTGTACATGGCATGTTTGAATGTGCAATTATACAAGCTTTTAGCCAAAAACTCTATTATACTGGTTTATCTGTCAGAGTGGGCACAATGTCTACATTGATTTATCTGTTTTTTTAATTTGGGTTATATAAATTGCTGAATGGTCTGTAATGTAAAGCGTCCACTTAGCTTTGCTGAATAACAATATTACGAGTTTTGTAAGTGACCCACTTTCTCCAAGCTGCAACATACAGAACAACCAGTCTGCTGCTTTTAAATGTTAATGGTCAGCTTTGTATTGATTGAATTTCCTCTAAAAAACACTAAAAGCCTCTGTATATATATATATATATACACATATATATATATGTATATACACATATATATCTACCGTACGATTTGATGTTTTTATGAGTTGAAAATATGACATCATCCTACAGGAATTCTCCAACCAATACCTTTTAACTCGACTTTCATTTTTATTGTTACCGCCACTAAGGCATAGGTGATGTATTTAAAGGCGTTGGTTTGTTTGTCTGTCTGTCTGTCTATCTACGTGCCTTCTAGAAACAGAATATAAAAGTTCTGCACAGATTTTGTTCAAATGTTTAGGAAATCTCATGAATGGAATAAGGAACAAGTGATTAGGTAGATGGGGGTGATGTAACTCAGAAATAATGCTCACAGTCACTGGATATTTTTTATTATAATGACTAGGCAGATGTCTTAACTCTCTGAGGGCTTCTAGTTCAAATTTTAATCCTTGTTTTTTTTCGCTGATTTGTTTATAGATTCAACACACATTGACATATACTGTACATAAGCATACTGTTTATTTATAACTGCCTTAATGAAGCTCTTAAAACATACAAAGCATGATTCATATTTTGGACTGAGCTTGGTTTTCTTTGGCAGATTCTGCGATCTGGTGAACAGTATGACGGAAGAAGCCTGGAAAGGTCCAGAAGAAGGAGATTGTGACACTGATGCCTTAGAGGTAAGATGATTAAATACTCAGACAGTGTGTAGTTTTTATATTTTTAAACATGTCTGCCCTTATCTTTCATGATAACATGACAGTCCGATTCCCTTCGGAGGCCATGGTCACAGAGATTCTACGAATTATATTTCTTTGATCTGAAAGCAGATTTTGTTCTGAGGTTTTTGCAGTTCCTGAGATTATTTCATATTGTTTAGTTACATCCTGTTGTGTTTCCAGAGTACATGTCTGCTTTTCAAATGTCACAGGAAACATAATGTAATGTTTCATTCTCCATCAAAAGGATTAAAGAAAATAAAAAGGCAAAAACTATGTTTCAACAGATAGACAGAGGTCTTCACTAACAGTTTACCTGCTGTGTTTATGTAGAATTTGGACTAAATGATCAAAAAGTGGATTTTTCCATCTGATTTTGCCACTTTGTTTAATCCTATTCAAGTCATGACAGTTTACATGATAACAATTGTATCATAACACTCAGAAATGCACAGAAACCTGCTGAGATAAGACCTGGATTTCTCCTGTGGGCTTTTTACACGTCCACAGCGGAGTCCTGCTGTCACATTCACCTGGGAAGAAAAGCTAATTATCTAAAATGCTGCCACACCTTCTTTGACTCAGCATGGTACATTATAACAGGTTTCTCTCCCTCTCACGGGGATTTTTCATGTCTGTCCCGCTCCAATCAGGCTGAATTGAGAAGAAGTTTTTGCTAAGTTTTAACAGTGAAACCTAAAAACCAGGATCCTACAATGTCTAAAAAAACTGATTTGATTTTTCAGAAAGAGCCTGATTAATTTAACCTTTCTTACTGAAGCTTCAACAGAGTCAAAGAATTAGAGAGAAGGTTTAGAGAGGTTATATTACAAAGAGATGATCATTTGTTATTTATCCAAACACTAACCAATCAGCTTTTTCTGGGTTCAAAAGACATCATGTGGCAGCTACTACAAAACCTGAACTGATTTTACTGTGGAGACAAAAGCAGGCAAAAACATTTCCCCAGGTTTTCTGAAACTTCAATTTTAAGGTTTAGAAAATGTTATATATGGATATAAAGTTGAAAATCTTTTGTACACGTTGTTTTTTTGCACCCCGGGCCCTGCCCTGCGGCTCCACAGAAAGATGTAAACACAGCGTTGTCTGCATGGGTGTACGTCACTTCATGACGCCAGTGTTTAACTGCATGCCTGAGCGGCTGAAGCCTCCAGTTACAGGGAGGTGTTCCCCTTCAGGGCGGAAAGGCTTTGCAAGTCAAACAAAATTCACTCAGGATCAAGATTAGATTTGACCTCTGTGGAAAACCAGCAGTCATTGTTGGATTCTCATTGGCTACTTCTTACTTTCATTATCAGCCCATTATTTCATTACTCCCAAATCAGCTATGATTCAGGATAATTGTTAACAAACAGATTTACCAGTAGCATTTTTCTACATTATGAAATTAAACATTAAACCTGGAAAAGATAAGGAGGCAAGACAAAAGTTTTTGCTAAGAAGCACCCCCTTTTATTTTTTTAAAGGTTGTTTCAAAAACCAGCATGAAAGACACGTAAAGAGCTTCAGGCTGATGTGGAACATCTGTAGGACGGCTGTTTCAGAATGAACCCGACCCTTCTCCATTAATGTTTTTCATTTTATTTTATTTTATCCATAATATTAACTAACTCTTCACACCAATTGCATATACGATCAGTAATTAACTTCTCCCACCATGGAGCACAACAGAATTGTCTTTCACACTCATTAATTTATATATACAGGTAAATATGAATTAATTCAACATTAATACAGTTATTACTGTATATAAACCAAGAACTCCTGCACATGGTGTATATAAAACAAAAATAATCACATTTTTATTGTGTTTCTTTTTCTGTATGTGTATTGGGTAATTTCCATTTATTTTCATTTCAAATGGAGCTCTGCAGAAGAATAAAGCAATGTATCTGAATAGTAAGCTGCACACTGGACCATGCAGGGCTGCACGATCAACAGTCAAGATATGTACTTCCGTAGATACAATCAGACAAAGTCCGCCTGAAATTATGTTTTATGCGCCAGGGAGAACAAAGAAGAGCTCTTTAGAAATGTGGTGCATCCGTTTGTTTGTATATGATGTAAAATCAAAATGAAAATCTAATCTAAAACATTTGCGAACAAATCTTCTGAAATCTGTCTTCGCTGGCGACTCCTACAAGCTCAAAAGCTTGGAAGTGAGTGTGAGTGTAACACAAACTCCCAGCAGGCATGGAAGAGGCTTCTAGATGGCAAAAAAGATGTTCTTTCTTTTTTCTTAGCTTAAAGTTGCATTTTTTTATCAGGATACTTCATTTATAAAATTCCTTGGTTCCATTAGATACGGCCAGGATTGTGACATCTTGTTACTTTTGATTGCAGCTAAATGCATTTAAACAACGCATCACTTCAGTATATACATTTTTTTCATGCATTAGCTTGGTCTTAAGGTACTATGTGCATGTTTCTGTTGTCTCTACAGTATGACTACGAGTACGATGAAAATGGAGAAAGGGTGATCCTCGGAAAAGGCACGTTTGGCGTGGTGTACGCGGGCCGGGATCTCAGCAACCAGGTTCGACTGGCCATCAAAGAAATACCAGAGCGAGACAGCAGGTCAGAGGAAACAATTCCCATTGTTACCAAAGTGTTTTTTACTCTGGAAACGTCCAGCTTTAGTGTTTGACTTCATTGCAAGTCTTTGCTAAATTTCATGGTGTCCAAAGGATGAACCCTAAGTTTTCCCGAGCTGCTACAATCAGAGCAAAATGTCATATTTGCTTACAAAATATCTATAACAGACTAAATACAGTGGATTTTCTCAGTGCAGTGCAAAAGGGGGATGGTTTGAAGATCTGAAATTACCTTCAGGACATATTTGACATTTTTAGCAGCTCTTAGAAATCTGTTATTAGACTGAACTCAGGCTGAATGTTAACGTGTATGAGCTGCTAGCGCTTGATCTCATTCAGCCGTAGTGTTGGTTTAGTGTAGTAGTGGTTTCTGACATTCAGCATACTGGCCTCCAGTTGAGTGACTGGTTGGTGGAGAGCTACGGAGGCAAACCCCCCCTCCGCCTTCCGTTCCCATCACCGTCTCTGCTCCTCATGCTTATCTCCTCGTACTTCCACCTACTCATCTCAGCCTGCAAGACTTTCTCCCAGTTGAGATGATTCCGCAGCCACACTTTGTTCCACTAATCACATCAGAAAGTCAGCAGGGCACTCGGCTGCAAAGAACACGGAGAATTCAGTGTGAATAATTTATAGGTGGAGGGAAGTCTCAAGACGGAGAGAGGGTGTGAGTCAGGGAGCTGAACGTGAAAAGAAAATCGCTGGCAGGCATTTTTTCCCCCAACCTACAGGGACCTTTTGTTCTGCTCAGATATCAGGAGTGAGCCTCAGTTCAGACCCGGTTTAGTTGTTTTTGGTTGCCTGGATCTGTCTTGTCTGCTCCTGTCACCTTTAGGAAGAGGCATGGTGACATGACATGTCTGCAAACGTGCCCGTTCTACTGAGTAGTACTCACTAAGAGCCTCAGTCTGTCTCTGATAGATCCCAATAACTGCTTTTTACTGCCTTCATCCAGTTCAGAGCCAAAACATGCGACTGTCTCATCAAATGACCATTTTAAACATTGATCAGGTTGTTTTTAAAGAAATATAATACCCAAAGTCAGTGGTCTGGCCTTCCCAAATGTTAACATTTTCTCCTGCTATCACAGTGAGCTGAATACTTTCAGAGTTTTAGGCTGTTGATTGTACAAAATGAGACACTGGAGGACTCCGGAGAGGAGTTTTTGCTGCCATTTTTTACTCTTAGAGTATCAATTAAAATCAGAAATTTTAATTCTAAAGTCCCTGATTTAATATAGATAAAGGTTTTAATGATCTTGACCTGTACATTTGATGTTTTTTTAAGGTAGAGAACATATCTCAAGTAAAATGAGTAAAGACAGAAAGCCTGTGTACAACACTGGAGGAGCCGGTCATGACTTCTTCTGTGCTAGAACAGCTCAGAAGCGATATTGTCCCTTTTTTTTCTTCACAAGCTTACATGTTTTCCTGAAGTCTTTTGGTCAAAATACCACAAACAGTCTATCAGCCCCCTTTTCCACTATGAATTTCCACTTCTTTGATTAGCATATGAAATGACAGCATGGGATAAATAGCCTGAGTAGCCCGGTAGTAAGCTCAGTTACTGTGCGTCAAACTGATTAAATGGTAGTTTTATCCCTAAACACTTTCATTCCCCTCGTCTGCAGCTCTGTCTCAGACAGTTGGTGTTTATTTCTTTTTTTAAGGCACAGTCTTGTCAAAAATCTTGTGTTCAGTTTGTTAAACGTCCAAACAGCACTTCTATCCTCCAGTTAAGTCTCACATAGTAATCATACTCACAATAAGTAAACCGATGCTTCGCTGTCACTCCTTTCCTGTGTTTAGTTTAAGCTGTTGCTTATGGGCTATTCTTAACCAAAGTTAGAAAGTTTATTTTGATAATGACAGAACTGCTGATTTAAGTAAAAGTTAAAATTTGAATTTCCATTTTCCAACCAGGGAAAAAAAAAGAAAATGCCCATTAGAAGTCAGATTTCTTAGTCAGGATGTAGAACATTAAATTACTGGTGCAGATTTAGTATTAGGGCTGCGCGATATTAGAAAAAACTGGCATTGTGATATTTTGTAACCTTGGGATATACAGTACATTGTGATATATTGCAATATGAAAAGATACTAGAATTCTCAGCAGATGACTTGAAGAGCTCTTTAAGTTCTGCTGCTGTCCTGTCATCTTGTTGACATTGAACGTGCACTGATCTTAATTATTTAAATGTTGCAAGTCTGAGTTAGTTTTTCTTATTGTTATCTCTCATAGCCAACTTTTAATCTGTGAGGAACTGAGTATGTTTTGTTTTATTATGATAAAATGTGAACTGTGTTTTACCACCAAACGTTTGTTCTTCGTCCAGCTGATTAAGATCATGATGATTGGTGGATTATTGCGCACAGTGTGTGTCAGATACCTTTGAAATTAGATAAGAATACACTGAGTTCGTTTGCCACAAACATTACGATGTGACTATTACACATAAATAAATTGCGATGATGATGCTCAAAAAATATATTGTACAGCCCTTTTTAGTATCTCATTTCTTTCCAAAGTTAGGTGAACGTCTGACGAATGAGGAGAATTTGCTGTTGTTGGCAAAACACAAAGAAAAACTAAAACATTTTGACTATCTGCATCAGTGGATCTTGAATGTGATCTGAGATAAAGATGAAAGAGCTGCATTTTTCATCTCTTAGTAGGGAGTGCGATGTTTATGGTCTTCAAAGCAAAAAATCAGATTCTGTAAATGTTCATGTCCCACCCAAAGAGAATACCAGAGAACACGCAAGACCATTATCATTTTCTTCACTTTCTCACTTCAAAATGCAGGATTAGGAGCACAAATTACTGTCAGGGGGATGACAGGAGTGGGAATTTGCAAAATACAGACATTTAGAGTGTCATATAATAATTGCATTTTAAGAGTTTTATCCCAGGTCATGAGGTCAATCCATCATGCAGGGAGCCAAACTGTCCACAAGAAGGAAAGACTCCAAATTATTCCACAGAACATTACTGCACATGCATGAATCGAATCATGTCATGTGACCCACTTTAAAGGACAAAATGTGTGAACAGCTCTGACGAAGCAGTTCTTTCTTCACCTGTTTCATTACACGCCTACATAGATACAATAACTGTGATGGTTAATGTTGATTTATGATACAAAAGATGAAAAAAAAGGAATACTACGCAAAGTATGAAGATCCATCAGTGATGTAATACCCATCAGTGGTGCTTTTGCAGCTTCAGTCTCGGTTTTCCTGCAGCTTTTAAGCATTATTGGATACTGTCCTTTTAAATGCAGGTACTCTCAGCCGCTGCACGAGGAGATCGCCCTGCACAAGCACTTAAAGCACAAGAACATTGTCCAGTACCTGGGCTCTATCAGCGAAAATGGCTTCATCAAGATCTTCATGGAGCAGGTTCCTGGAGGTGAGATACACGGGTTTGCAAAATAACACCACACCGGAAAGTTTTACTGAAGTGTTGCTGGCGCTTATGAGTTAGTAAGTTTGTACTGTAATGGATGACACATAATCCATTTTTATATTTGGACTATTTATGATGCTGGCTCGCAGGTTGCCAGCTTGTTGGCTGACCCTGAATGTGCACATTAATCAGTCCTCTGACATTTAACTCAGGTGAATGTGGGGGAATTGATCGTTGCTGTTCGTCTTTTTGTGTGCAGGAAGTCTGTCTGCACTGCTCAGGTCCAAGTGGGGCCCTCTGAAAAACAACGAGCCCACCATCGGCTTCTACACGAGGCAGATCCTGGAGGGGCTGAAATACCTGCATGACAACCTGATAGCACACAGAGACATCAAGGTGATGGCGCAGAGCCAACTGCGTGATGACCGTTTAGGTTTAGTAAATAGAGAAGACTTCTATCATTAACCTTAGTGTGACAGCAGCAGTGGCAGGGAAAAAACTTTGCCACCAACAGAAAGAGATGCCTGCTCTGGCCAGTGGTGGCATCATGTGACTGCCTGGATCTCTGTAAGGCTCAGCGATCTAAATATAGTTGGATATTAAAGTGGGAGGGGGGGTATTTATCAAGTTGCAGTTTGAAGTTTCAATTATTAAATTCAAAGAACGACATGTAATATTTAGGGATGCACAGATTTTTATTCAGCAAAATATTAAATGAATTATACTCTGGTTTTGTCAGAAATTCTTAGGTGATTTGATCTAAAGTGCAAGATATTGCTTTTCCTTTTACAGGTTTCAATTCGCAAGCCCTGGTCTATTCTGACGAATAGTGGTGAAAAAAAATCCTTTATGCAGTAATCAGAATTCTTGTTCATCAAGACTCAGAATCGTTTCAAAATTTCCAAGAATCGTTTTTCCAGAAGGCTAAAAAAATTTAGCTTGACTTTCAAAGCTGCTGCTAAGTGACAAAGACATGTTAAACTTTGCCAGGTCAGCTAGGTTTAAACCGTTTTTGTTGAAAATGATCAGTTTTCTTTCAACTAATGAAACAATTCCTCAGAGCTTTTTCTGGCTTATAGAGGAACAGAGTTAATCAGCTATTTGTTACTAAATGAGGATTGAATGTGAATTAAAATCGTTTTGACTCGAGAATCGATACAGAATCGAATCGTTACCCCAAGAATCGGAATCGAATTGAATCATGAGATTCCTACCCTAATTCTGACCTTCAGAATATGCCTTCTTTGAGAGCTTTGAGTGTAATAATGGTGGACAAACTCCACAGTCCTTGTTTTAAAACCTTCTGAGCCTCTGGAAGTCCAGTTTTATTGGATCAGTTATGTATCTTTAAAGAAATTTCTTCTGAAGGGAATTTTCCATGTTGATCTGGAGAATCCACATCCAGCCTGTAAATGAAGAGGTACAGAGTTATTTATCAAGAAGAATGATGTCCTTAATAAATATTATTGTTTAAAAAAATCCCTTTGGGATTACTAAAGTATTTTTCATTTCATTCCATTTCATCAAGTTTTGGATTATACCTGCTTATTCCAATGCTAGGTTACAGGGGAGCCAGAGTCTTTCCCATCAGCTTCATGGAAAACCACTTCCACCAATTTTCCCATCACAGACAGTCATTAGAGTCTGCAGCAGCCCCATCTGGTTCAACAGTTTGGATGAATAAGCATCACTAGATCCATGCAAATGTCAATCACCTCGATTGGTTTGGGAGCTCCTCTTCCTCCCACGTTCTGTCACAATCAGCTGTTTGTCACTTTCTGCATTTCTCAGCGCCATCCTGGAATTTCTACGACAGATTGTTCTCACAGATGCCTTTTTAATCCACAGGGTGACAACGTGCTGATTAACACGTACAGCGGCGTCCTGAAGATCTCTGACTTCGGCACGTCTAAAAGGTTGGCCGGAATCAACCCATGCACGGAAACTTTCACAGGTAACACCATATTTCTCCCTTCTCCACGCGCATCAAAACACCTTAAAAAGCTGGAGAAAGCCCTCACACTCCCTAAAATAGACTAACTTACTGTAAGGCTGCCCATTGAGAGATGTTGGGTTGGGCATGAGACTGGTCAGATCAGAGAGGTCTGTGGCACCACAACAGCTAACCTCAGCTTAGCTTTTATGCCGTACACCCAGTTGGAGCAAACAAAGGCTTACCCTGAAGGAAACTAGGCTACACCTTGTTATAGCCCATGCCTGCTAAAATTGTGTCAGTACCTACTTTTAGCTCAACACAGACATCTAAATGCAGCTAATAAGCAGCCAGCCGGCTATTGATAGAACAAAGGAGTCCTTTCACTGGGGATCCCAATACGTTACTTTGGACTGAGCTGGGATTAACTAACACTGAGACTCTCAGCTGCTTCTGACACAAGATTTAACCCCTTTCTGTCCTGCTTGGTCATTTGCAGAATTGTGCCATCCCTCCAGGGCTGAGTTAACTTTTGATCACCCCTAATGCAATCTATTTTGAGCATTTACATCAGCTCTTTCACCCTGATGGTTATGCTTGCCTGACGCAGGCTGCGGCACACTCGATTCCTTAGTCTTTGTAATCTTTCACCACATTTTAGAAAATGCAGATGCTGTACAAGGTTACTGTTTTTAGTTTAAGTGACTCACTCCAGAGTCTTTCAAAAAGAAAATGTTATTATTTCACAAAAAAGTTACAAACCAGCTAACCAATTTTATCTTTAAAAGACTTAAACCACTGTCTGCTGCTTATAATTACAAAATATAACGTCCACCCATTTTCTACACTTACTTATAATGAAATTAAATAATGTTTTTTTCTTATTCTTACAAAGGCTTAGCCAGTTTAGATGCTAATTGATTGGTTATTTAGCTCAAATGAAGAAGGTTGTGGTATCTTTTTGTCGTATGTAAAGTTTAATCTCATTGAAAAAATTGTGAGAAAGTTACAGAAGTAAGGACAAAGTAAGGGTCAGCAGCAAAAACCAAAGGTTAAATCTAACAATTTGGTGTTTTAATAACATTTGAGTGTTATTAATGTTCTCTGGTGTATTGTTTGTCAGGCACATTGCAGTACATGGCTCCTGAAATAATAGACAAGGGACCCCGTGGATACGGCAAACCAGCAGACATCTGGTCCCTGGGCTGCACCATCATAGAGATGGCAACTGGTAAACCACCTTTTTATGAGCTTGGAGAGCCACAAGCTGCAATGTTCAAGGTAAGAAACTACTAAGAAATGGCACAAAGCCACTGCTGGAGTTTGGCTTGAATTTTAGCGCTGCTAAGACTTATGATAGGGGTAATAAAACAGGAACAGATGTTCTCATATTACATATTTAAGAGTGGCACAGTTATGTATGAAGCCCTCGTGTAGTGGTGACAGCAAGCACACCTTTCTAGTAGCTGAATTATCCACTTTATTGGTCTTTAACCAACAACTTTAAAACAACGTTAAACAACTTTCTATATTTAAAGCTCTCTTCATGTGCTGCTCAAATTTTAATTCAGTTCATGGATAACTGTTTTATTTAACAAAACAAATACATAAGAACCTCCTGTGGGAGAAGTACCACAAGTTTCAGCTATTATAATTTGATTTAATGCAACGCGGAGCTTCTTATTACCTCAACAAGCATCGTATCCTGTAAGAAAACTTTCTGCAGATAGTCGCCAGGTTGTTCCATTAAAAGATTTTTTTAAATGTACATTTTTCTTTCCTGATGCCATGGACATAGTCCAACATGACAATGCCAGAATTAATCAGGCTCAGGCTGTGGCTCAGGGAGCATGCATGTTTTCACCACTGGTTTTCAAACATGAATTTGTGACAGCAGAGTCCAGACCTTAATCCCACCGAGATATTGGGATTAATTGGAGCATACTTTACATTGTAATCCGAGTACATCACCAGCACATGATGTCAGTGAAACATTTTCTGTAAATAAATGCTGTGACCCTCAATAAACTCATCAAAAAGTTATGCATCCTGTAAAGTTAAAAGCAAAAATTGAAGCCAAAAGACTTCACTTTTTTGACCAGATTTTACTGGAATAATTCAGAATAGCCTACAGTGTTTTATTAATTATGGGAGGATGTTCTAACCTAGATGCTACAAAACAAACCATAATATTGCCACCATCATGTTTTACATATAATGTTTATAGTACATATATTTGAATGCAGTGTTTTGCTTTTGCCCACATAATTTTAACAAACTGAAAATAAGGAACAATAATTTATCAGGTTTTGGAGAAAGTTTTAAGTCACTCACACTTTCACTTTCAGGAATAATTTTATGTGTAGAAAATAGGAACTGAGTACACCACCTGCTTTGTTGTTCAAACTAAATGATGATCCTGTCTGTCTTGTTCTGCAAACCCATCACCACCAAAGCTTTGAATTCTTTCCAAACTTAAAATATTTTATAACTACTTATGGGAATGAATTAAAGACAAATTAAACATAGAAAGTCTGGTAACTGTGGCTACAAAAGCAAGCATCAACATAAAATGTCATATAAATTTTTTTTTAATCTGCAAAATCCAAATTAAAACACCTTTTAGTGTGAACTTGTGTTTACTCTTTGTTCTGACTTTTTCCTACAACCCTTTCAGAAATCCTTTCCAAAATTTACAAAATCATTAATGTTGTGTTATAGAATAAAAAATAACCTGAAACCATCATGCAAACTCAGTTTTCTGATAATACATACAGTATATACAGTATATAGATATCTAAAACCAATCATGTGTTTTATTTGTAGCAAGACATCATGACATTATAGACCAGTGGTTCCCAAACATGAGGTCCAAGATCATTTCAGGGGGTCGTCAGATAATTATAAACAATTATAAAACCTACATTTATCTAATGACATTTGAGATTTTTTTCTTTATCATGGCTGTCAAAATGAAATAAATCAACAGACATTAATGCATAAATCCACATTATTATTTTAAAAGGCTCAACAGTTCCCAGCCTCATATTTAGAGGATCCTACAGAATTACCCATCTGCTTCTATACTATTATTCATTGTTGTCACAGGAGGCGTGACAAAAAGTTTATTAACCACTGTTATAAACAATTCAGGCTAATAAGACTTTGATCAAATGCCATTTTAAAAAGTAACAAGCTAAAACCATAAATGTGACTGTTTAGAATAAAACATCCCTATCCCTTAATTTATAAACCAGCTGATGAACAGCTGCTTATCCTGCAGTATTTTGGTTTGTCAGCCTTTAGGCAGACCCGTGGTTGCCTATGGAAACCTACCGTACATTAACTTTTATGTCAGTGTGTCCCCACCCAACCTTAATCTTTAAAATCTAAAGGACTCGCGTCATTTATTGTTTCAACTAAATAACTTTTTTGAAATCTACTCTTTAGAAAGAAGCTATTAAATGAACTATTCAGCAGGTCTCAGGTCTCTCCTCATCAGTTCCCTATTTTGTGAAAACACAACCAGTGAGTCAGCTTTGTGCACCTGCATTGTGTTACCACCTGTGGGCTGCAACACGATCAAGCCCTGTAGAAACTGCAAATACGCTCCACACACACATATTTAGAAAACAAACGTGCACGTGAGAGAAACCCTCATGGGTTTCGGTCTGCATGTGTTTGGCTTACTTACCTCCTCCGTTTGCCTGGGATGGTTTCTTCGGGTGGAAATTTTAAGCGGTACACACCAGAAAATTATTGTTCTTAACCACCTGCAGCCCATTAAGGATAGCGAGGAGGGTTGTGGGATGTCTGGAAAGCATTACAGCACTCCTGTCAAAGCTTCAAATCATGGAAATTTCCATATCATGTGATTCAATTAAAGGGCTGTGAATCAAAACAAGATGGTGTACTGTATGTTTTAGTACATTAAAGACATCATCTTTAAAGGGATCTAATGTTGTCTCTGCATGTACAGTTTTCATTTTACCTCATGCTTATGGAATGTAGTACGGGGGATATCTTCTGTTAATCTTTACTCAGCATTCCTGAGCCTCAGCTGTGGAATTTCCACATTTCTTATGTCCATGAGAAATTTGCACATGAACCTGAACAGCTGGTCCTGAAGCATGGCATCATAGTTAAACTACAGAATGCAAACATCATCTCAGCGCCTGAAGCTGCAGCTTTACTTATTCCAAACTCTCTCTGTCATCGACAGGTTGGCATGTTTAAGATCCATCCAGAAATCCCAGAGTCCATGTCTCCGGAGGCCAAAGCCTTCATCCTGCGCTGCTTTGAGCCTGATCCGGATCGGCGTGCAACCGCCTTTGACCTGCTCACTGACGAGTTCCTCACCGTCACCAGCCGCAAGAGGAAGAGCAAGAGCAGCCTTACAGGTGGGTCCATCAGAGAAATGCACAAAAGTGGTGTTTTATTCTTTATAATTTTACAGTGTGCCCTCGCAAGTTGTAATTCATCTATGTGAAAAGATTAGAAAATAAAAAAGTTCACTTTAACAAGTAAGGCATAATTTTAAGCGATTCTGGGTAACTTTTGGCCACTACTGGTCCTAAACCTGTAATTTCCCCCGAAATTAAACGTTTGACCCCATTATCAGCCTAATGTGAGAATAAATGGATGATTTCTGGGGTTAATTAAGTGTTTGACACTTTTCACTGTTCTGTTGGAGCTTCTCTCTTCAGAAATACGACATGCAACTTTGCATGAGCGGATCCGTCTGTCATGGATCATGTGACCTGCAGCACTTTGCTCTTCAGCTATAAAACACAGGGGGCTGCACCTCATGCTGCTTTTTCTTTAAAAGTTGCTCAGATCTTAGAAAAAAGTAGGAAGGTGAACACGGAGTCTGAACGACTGATTCATTTTCCTACAATGCCATGTTGTCTGTGGGAAGTTACAGGTGTAGCCCCCTAGTGGCAAAAAGTTGCACATTAAATCTCCTCAAAAATAAGCGTCCATGCCCCCCGTGCACGTGCCACATGGTTACGGGTTTTGAGGCTACACACGATGGACTGCAGAGAGCCCCAATGTGAGAACAAATAAACAATGTACGGCTTTTCCACAGCGATCAGCTTCTGAAAAATATTTTTTACTAAAACGCACAATGACCTTCCATTTGAGATAAAAGACACATCTTTTTTTTTTGTGGTTTCCTCATCCTCGTAAACAAAGCTTTCATTATGCAGCTTGGTTCCTGTTTTATAAAAGCATGAGGAAATTCTTCCTGTGCGTTTCAGAGCCGCCTCATTTCTCATCAGGTTTCCACCCCGTAACGGTGTCATGTGCTTTGTCACCAGCGCGCACGATTACAAAACAGCTTTTAATCCTGCGCCTCGCTGCCTGGAAATGTTTTTGCAGCCTTCACATGTAAATCCTGTTCTGTGCTGTTGTTGTTTAACTGCTGACACACAGTTTCTGTTTGTGCCCCACAGCTCTGTCCTCTGGGTCAGGTGAGTCATTCTGCTCTTTGCACAGTTTTTTTTTTTCTCCTGATATTTTTAACCACCAATCTGTCTCCTTTAGAAACTGGATATCAGTTCTATAAAACATCTGCCTGCCTTGCTAATGAGTATCTAGGCCACAGTTTACATTTTTCCCTTGCGCTCTCTATGACTCCCCCCCCATTTCCAAGAAACTTTAAAGCAGGCTTTGCACAACAAGGTGTTTCCACATCTTAGAAATCTCTTTCCTGAAAGACACAGGCTGTGATTTGCAGCAGGAGCAGAATCAGCATGAAAATTAATCGAGACATAAATCTTTCCAGCAATAATTTCATCCTTCAGATGCCTCTGTTGTCCTGTTTCTGTGCCAGATTGCGGCGCAGAAGACTATTTGTATGCAACAAGAAGCTCCCGGGCTCTGTTTTATCTTGCGTTTATGTCCTTCAGAGTACTTGCGCAGTATCTCCCTGCCAGTGCCGGTGGTGGTGGAGGACACCAGCAGCAGCAGCGAGTACGGCTCCGTCTCCCCTGACAACGACCTCAACACCAACCCCTTCATCTTCAAGCCCAGCGTCAAGTGCTACAGCGAGAGGGATGTCAAGGGGCCGAGGTCCCTCTTCCTCAGGTAGAATAAGTGGGACCTTTTTGTGGAAGTGGGCCAGGTCACACCTGCCTTTTATTAAAAATGAGTCACTTTGCTTTAAGTTAGATCGACGCTGCACAGCGATGTTTACTCATGAACTTATGATAGTAGTATCGATTCATTAAATCCAAAGTTCATTTGACTCTGTGGCAGGGCATTTTTTTATACCACACAGCTTCTCAAAGCAGCCAGCAGCAACAATTGCACTTGAACTATAGATTTTTTTTACCCCAGTGGGTATTTTTTTCTCTTTATTTATAGATGGTTGTTAATACCAGATTTTACCAGAGGGAATTAATAAAAGTGACAATCCAGATATATGTTGCTGCCCAGCTACCCAATCATGCTCCATCACAGTATTATAGAATAGAATGCTTTAATTCAATCATGTGTTGACCAAAAATGAATAAACATAACTTAATCAACAAATTCACACTTATAAACACAAAATTAATTTTATTTTTTTGTAAAATAGAGAGATAAACAGGAAAACGAACATGAAAAACAAAGACTGCAAGATACATTTTACATTTGAAAAGGAGTGGGAGGAAGTAAAAACTTATTCCCAAACCCATTTTTCCAATTAATAATGTCTAAATATTTTGCTTCCATTAGTTGTTTTCATATTAGACATACACACGTATATACATACAATACACATAACTTATCTTCACATATATTTCTTCATCTAGCAAACTAAAGGAACTTCTTGAGTGCTTCACTCTTAAATCAAACTAAAAATATTTATAGCCACATTACCTCTAAATGCAACATGCATCTCCAGTTGAAGAAAGGAATGGCTACATTTCTATGATGACATGCTATAAAATCACATCGATATCCAGATATTTAACCACCAGCTGCTTAAAAGCCAAGTATCTGCTAATGCATGCTGCACAAGTAAGCTCCATTTGTTACATATTCGTATTCAGCTGCTTCCTTTAAAATGTCCCTGGAGCTTCTTTTGGCTGCATTCAGGCACCTGAGCATCATATTTTATCAAATGTTCACATAACAACAAATCCAGACGCCACCCTAGACACTCTGACACAACAAACTCAAAGAAAAAACTGAAATGTCTGAAAAAATCTTGTTTCATCTCAGCATTCCCGTGGAAAACTTTGAGGACCACAGCGCTCCTCCATCTCCGGATGAGAAGGACTCTGGATTCTTCATGCTGCGGAAGGACAGCGAGAGGCGAGCTACCCTCCACCACATCCTGACCGAGGATAAGGACAAGGTGGTGGCCAACCTGATGGAGGCTTTCACGCAGGTCGGGAATCTAAGAAATCATCATGAATGAAGAGATGGATGCTATGAACACGTGTGCATTTAAACCTTTATCTTTATGTTTTCTGTCTTCTTGATTTGTCTGACTTCCAGGGCTCTGAGGAAATGAAACTGAAAGCTCAGCACATCTCCACGCTTGTAGTGAGTCTGGCAGACTTTGTGCGCATGGCTGACAGGAAAATCATTGCCAGCACCCTGTCTCAGCTCAAGCTGGAGCTGGACTTTGACAGCACGGCTATCAGTCAGCTGCAGGTCGTACTGTTCAGCTTCCAGGATGCTGTAAGTGTTATCAGAAAAACCATTTAACTTTACATAATTAGGGAAAAAACTATTACACAGGTGCTCAAGTACAAATTAAATCCAGTGAATATGTTTTGCAGTGTAAAATAAAATAATTTTAATCATCTTTTTGTGTTTAAACAACTAAATGTTCAGCTTATTAATGCCAGTTTTTCTGTGGTTACAATTTAAATCGCAGGGTTAAAAAAAAACTGCTCATTTCCTATTCTTCTGCATCCGAGTCATGTGACTTCCTGTCTATCAATCAGTCCCCATTTGGAAGCAGAAGTGCATTTAGCTTCTGTTAAATCCCACATGCTCTATAGGCTTCACTATATGCGTTGTTATTACACACAGGAGCTGCAGATCGCAGAGGGCTGCCTCATTTCGGCTCTTTTTTCCACAAACATCAGACGGGGTTGTCAAATCCTTGCAACCTTTCAGCAGGGCGATGGAAGAGGGGATGTGTTAGGGGTAATTGCACCTTCTATTAAAAGGCTCAGCTGCTCTCCTCCTCAGTAATGCAGATGAAATGAGGGGATGGAGCAGTTGTTTTCACATTAGTAAAGGGTATTGCATAATGTTAGAGAAGGATGAAGCTCTGATGCCGCCTGTTGGTCATCTGGGCTCATAGCACAGATGCAGATCCTGGTTTGCAGTGCAACACTGCAAATACCACTGATGTTTAGAAACAGCAGCAAATTTTTGTGCTTTAAAAATCCCTTTTAGCAAATAGGGTGAATAAAGAAAATAAGCGAATAATCACAATGTATTAAAAAATTGTATGATTATATTCTCAGTTTGCACATTTTCCCGTTTCCAGGTAAACAAGGTGTTGCGCAACCACAACATCAAGCCTCACTGGATGTTCGCACTGGACAACATCATCCGCAAAGCCGTGCAGACCGCCATCACAATCCTGGTGCCAGGTAGCGCCATCAGCCGCTCGAGCACAGAGCCTCTCAATAAGTTATGAGCGATCCCTCAGGGCACGAGGGACTGAAAAATACAGGAGCTGAGATTGCAGTTCTATGAAAGCTGAGTGTAGATCTGACATATAAAGGCGTGATAGGTAAAATGCATGATAGACATGTGTTTATTGCTCAATCAGACCAACACTGAGAGAAAAAAGATAAAGGGAAACTTTGTATTATATGATCATATGAGCGACTCTTTACTGTTTTTCGCGTCCTTTTTATGTAAAAAATGCTTTCATTTCAACCGGCAGCCAGCCGATGCGACTAACTTATCAAGCTTCTAATCTGGAAAAACACATTCCAGCAAAGATGTTGTATGTCATATGTTACAGACATGCTGCTTGCAGGTTTGTCTGCATGAAAAGAATCCGCGTCTTCTCTAACGTTCAGCCAAAGGAGATCCGCTCCAGATCAAGTTCTGTGATATGCATGATTTCCTCTTGTTACACTGTATTTCACCATTTTTAAAGCCTAACAGAACAACCCATTTCCAAAACAACTAACAAACCTGTTTCCAAGATGAATGCAAAACATCACATATCAAGATTGAAATGAGAAATTTAATTAAACATTTTTGCACAAAGTTGGTAGAGGTGGATGTTTGCAGTGTTGCATCACCTCTTATGAAGTGCTTGGCAACAAGCTGTTTTGGTTTGAAAGCAAAAAAAAAAATCCCATCACTTCTTTTATTATGCTTTAAGCTTTTCAACAGGTCAGTTTATCGGCTGTGTGTGACGATAAGCAGGAGGGCCTCTTGCTGTATGTCTTTATCTAAGAAGATTTTGTACAAATCAGAGAAAGAAAGGAACATTTTCATTCTTCAGAGCCCGGGACGGTTTTCCTTATTGCTGCAGATCACCATAGTTTAGCTCAGCACCAGAGGAGGCAGCAGTTTTGTTACTTGTAGCTTCTGTATTGTCCCCTGCATACAGAGATGCTCTCTGAATCCTCTTAATCTATTCATTCAGAACTTAACCGATTACACTGTGTCTGTGTTCAGAGCTGAGGCCTCACTTCAGCCTGGCCTCAGAAAGCGACCCGGCTGATCAGGATGACGTCGACGAGGACACCGAGCCGGGAAGAAATTCCACCCACCAGAGTCGGGCGCCTGCCGTCAGTGCTCACGATGACACGGTGGTCACCTCCGGAGTCAGCACGCTCAGCTCCACCGTCTCCCACGGGTCGCACAACGCTCAGCGCTCTGTGAGCATGGAGCTGGGCAGGATGAAGCTGGAGACCAGCCGGTAGAAACATACATCGGATGCAGATCTCCATGTTTAGCTGCTCGTTTCTGGGGTTCTGTCTAAAATAAATGGTTTGTGTTTTCTTGTCCTTGTTTTGACTCCAGGCTACTGGAGGAGCTGTTGGAGAAAGAGAGAGAGTATCAGGCTATCCTGCAGCAAGTGTTAGAGGACAGAGAGCAAGAGATCAGACTACTGAAGCTGCGATCTGAGCCCGCAGGTCTGCGCTTTCATATAACAGGACTATTTTGTGCTTTTAAACTCCCAGTTCTCCTGGTTGACTTTACATTTTTACAACCACTTTGCTCAGGTTTTTCTGAGCTGAACACACATGTAATACCGTTACACAAAACAAATGAAAGTAGGAAGTCTGGTGATGCCTCGGTCTCTAGAAGCTCCCTGAACAATTCGTACAAGTCACGACATGAACAAAGCACGACATGAAAGCGGCTTTATCACTTATCAGAGGTGTAAATTGGTTGAATTTGACTTGCTAATGTGATAATTTAGCTGCAACTTGCAGCAATGTTGGTCATCCTTTTAATGAAAAAGTCACTTATGCAAACAGTTCACTAAGAAGGTGAAGCTCACCTACATTTTGATATCAGAAAAAAGCTTACCTAGGCTCCAGTGTTATGTTTGTTGAACTGTAATAATTGTGTGGATTTGTCCACATTTAATAAACAAATTTAAGTATCTGGATGTATGTCTGATAAAAGACTTGGAGCAACAAACTGGGAAGATGCAGATCAACTCAAAGAAGAACTGTGGTTTAAGACAACTATGGAAATCTATCATGTGTATTATTCAGAAAATTCCCAATTTTCCTAGAATTTCAAGATAAAAAATCGTGACTGCGAAATAAACTTAATATTTTGTCAGCGTTTTTATCGGATCGGATTTTATCCTGCAAACATCTAAATTTATATGCCCAATATATCCATCCATCCATTTTCTGAACCGCTTAATACAATTGGGTCGCGGGTGTGCTGGAGCCTATCCCAGTTGTCAAGGGGCGAGAGGCGGGGGAACACCCTGGACAGGTCGCCAGTCTGTCACAAATGCCCAATATACATGTAGTTTATTATGTTTGAAAGTACCCTGTGTCCTTATTTATATATATCATAGCTACTTTTTTTTCTTATTTGCTTTAAGTGTATAATTTATTTAATGTAATGTTTTTGTTTAGTGTGTATTAGAATATTTTGTTTCTTTTCAGATATTTTTTTTCTCATTTTTTACGTCTGGTTTTTGGGAA